>JAQGAZ010000660.1:0-50426 GCA_034692225.1 Polydesmus complanatus
AGATTTTTTTTGGGGGGCTGTTCGGATAATAAAGGGTTCGGATAATCACGGGTTCCGATAATCGCGACCGCGCTGTAATTGAATTCTCTGATATTGTCTCTGAAGCTCCTTATGTCATATAGTCTCTATTGAGCCTCTCATATAAATATATATACAGTATATAATATATATATTTGCATTATAACATTGTCGATTTTATAGGGACCAAGATGAGATATAATCTTTGTTGTTTCCTTATATAAATCTCTTCCGCAAGCAGATAAAGTAACGATTAACGTTTTTGTTTTGATTTTTTTCCTACAAAATTTGACTACTCGCTTAAATTTTTTTAACGAACTAGTTTCTTCTCGCAAATGCATGAATATAAAAATTATTTAATTTGAAATACTGTAGTCAATTGTATTGCTTTTTAAAAGTCAAAATATTAGTTTTAAATTCAATTATTGAACGGTTTAGTTCTAAGTTGGTGGTTAAATATTGTTTGAAAAAAGGATTAACTTATTTTTATTATCGAGTCGTTGGTTTCTATTAGCGGTCGACATTTTCATTAATAACTTAAATTCTCCAACATTTGAGAACGATTGGTCTTCAGTTAAATAATTTATTATATTTCTCGTCCAAATTCCCGCGGCGGTATATTCGAGCGATTAGTGCTCGAGTCGAGATAGCTGATTGATAACATATTTGCAAAATTGTAGTGAATATAAAAAAAAAAAGAAAGTTAAAATCAGAGGAAAGTCAGTTATAGCCGAATAGCTATAATTGATCGGAAGGTTTTGTATACGAAAGCAATTTAATCAATTTTTTTTTGGGGGGGAGGCAACTTTTTTTTTTAAATAGAAATAATCATATGTTGCCTATTTAAATGCGATTAATTTTTGGCATATTGGACGTTTTTATTATTTCTCATCATTCCAGCGACCAAATTTTGATAAAAAGAAAATATTTAAGTGATGCAAATTAATATTTTTGTTATAATTCTAATTCAGGATTTTTAAGTTTGGCTCTACTTAATAAACGCGTGCAAGTTGTCTAGGCAATTTTTGGTTTTTGAAAAATAATTGTATATTAATACGGTGTATAGTATGGTACTAAATCTTGCTTCTAATTACTATTTTTGTCTTATACGAGGGAAAGCTCAAAATTATTTTTAAAATCTGATAAGATTTTTAAAAATAAAGATAATAAAAAAAGGTTTATCTATAACTTTCATAATCGATGAGAATAATAAAAAATGAAATGACTTAGTTCAATTTTTATAAATTGAAAAATATAAGTATACAAATTTGTTGGAAGTTTCTCCGATTTTTGCGATGAAGATTTCTTTTTATATTAAAAATGTAACCGCTATCGAAGAAACCATTTTGCTACGTTAATTGAGAATAACTAAAAACAAGCGCTAAGTTCTTTCTCATTACATAGGAAATCGGGGCAGACGGACATTTAAGGTCAATAATAACGACTTGGCGTTAATTTGATTCTTAAAAATTATTAATCAGCGAGTTATTATGATCACGTTATCTTATCTGAAAGAAATGGCATTATGAATGTTAAAAGCAATGAAAATGAAAAGAATACAGTACTAGTTGCGCCCACGATTTTCATTTACGGTTTATTCTAGCTTAGTAGTTAATGAACATCTTGGTACAGGAAAACCAACATTTATTATTAGAATAATTATTTATTTGTATTATCGCACATAGTTTTGTTTTTTTATATTTTACAGTTTTTATCTCGTGTGTTATTTTAGTTTTTTTTTTTTTTTTTTTTGAGATGTAACGAGTGATTTTATGACCAAACTTAGTGAACTGTGTTATTAATATGATAATTATAAAAGAAAACTTAAGTATATTCTTAAGAAATTCAACAGACTAGAAGTTGTTGGAGAAAAAAAAAAGAATCTTTCGAGTCGATCTCTGTTAGCAACCATTATTTAGTGTCGCAATAAATCAGCTTTTATTAGATAAAATATAATGAGTTAAACATGGCGTAAGTAAAATAATTTTAAGATAAGATTACTAATTATTATAAGTTTGAGGGGAAAAAAAGGATAGCTAATAAAAATTAAGTTTGAAGCTGCTGCAAAATTACTTGAAATATTGAGAATTGTGGTAAAAAAAAAAAAAAACTTGTTGAAAATATTTTTTTTAAAAAAAAGGAAGAAAAAAAAATATTTACTTTCTTGAGTTGCAGTGAGTACTGGAAAATTAGGCTAATCCACCCACGTCACTTCTGGTTATTTACGCTGTTACATTACCCTTTTTATATACATCTAACGATAGCCCATAATATTTTGTACTTAAAACTAGTCAGGATTACAGTTTTTTAAATTTTAATAACTATTTAAATAATGGCCAAAGTCCGAACTCTAAAACATTGTTACCCGTTTATTTAATGACGCAGAGATTATGCTAAACAGCAAGCTCGTCATATTGTTATTAAGACAAAAAAATATGAATAAAATTATTGTTTGAAACGTTTTCGTCAGCACTGATTTGAGTAAAATGTACTGTAGCTAGATTCAAAACGAATTCGAAACTCGTTATTATTGATCGGACATTCCACTTCGAAATCTTTAGTTTTGAATTTTAATTTTAACATTATGACGGTGCTCGCTAAATGAAAATAATTCTGCTTTCGAACTGAAATGCATTAGTGTTTGGCTGGTCAGTGTGATTTCAAGGTTCAGGAGTAATATACTGTTTTATTATTTTAATTCCTGAAATTTAATAGCTGTAGTTCCACACATTTATTTAAATTCTGTTTTCATGAGTTTTGTTTGTTTGTTTTTTTGAAAATGTGTTTTAATAATATTATTTTGGAGTTTTGTGTTAAGAGGGATCCAGATTTATTGGTTTTATCCATTAAACTGATTTTGTTTAGTTTTTACATTTGTTTTTTTAAGCTTTGTTTTTTATTCGTGCAAAATATACTTGTGTTTTTTTTTTCTTTTATAGTTAGCAATTTCTTTTTGTGTTATTTGATTTTTTTTTGTGTTTATTATTTTATATCTTGCATCGGACCACGATAAGATTTAATGTTCATCCACTATTTTGTTGAGACATTTTATTTGAAAAGATTTGTTGAAGTCGTGCGCAGCTGTTTTTTTTTTCTTCGTCTTGAAACAAAAAAAAAAAAATTGACTATTCAATAATTATATACAGCATTTCTTTTTCTGTTTGTTTTTTTTTATATTAAATTTTTCATATTTGTCACGTTGTACCTTTTTAAGTTTTTTTTATTATTTTTTTTTTTAAATCACTTTTCCAAAACATCGTAGCACTGACATTTGATTTCTAATGGAATGGGTTGAGAATGAAGCGCAAAACAATTGACATGACATAACACGATGACGACTGGCCTAAGTTCTTCAAGTGTATTTGAGCAATAATAACAGGCAGATTTTATCGGTTGTTACAACAGGTTTTGGTCGTTTATTATTCCTCTTAACGTTTATTCTTTTTTTGCACGTGACCTTAATGTTTATCATGATTAATTTACGGTGTTATCATCTGATTTTAAATTCTAAAATGTAAGAAATAAATCGGACTCATTTGACAGATTAAGTCACGAGCTAACCACACATTATTTTTTATTATATCACGTTAATATTTTGATTAGCTTTTTAAGAGAAAACACGGCGACTAAAAGGATTGATTAACGAAAAAAAAATCTATTTTTATTTTTAGTTTTTTAACTTATTGTAAAACGTTGTTAATATTATTGTAAATGTACCTCTGAATCGAGCACTGAAAAAAAAATGAGGTTTTAATATTATTAATTTTATTTTTCAAATTTTGTAACATCTACACAGTTATTTGAACGTTTTGTAAGTATAGCATTAGTTTTTGAGTGACGTGGTCATTTTCACCAAACTGTTTTCATCTTCAACTTTTTGCATATACGATTTTAATAGTTGTTAAATCTTGACGGACTTTATATAATTATTATATATCTATACACAGTGTATAACGCCACGTTTCCCGATTGTTTAGACTTTAAAAAATAATTGACGCTGACGTCATAAATAAATTTTTTTTTGCTGTTAAATGAAAACAAATTTCTTCATTGTTATTAGCAGATTAAGATCTACTGGTCCGTCCGCGTCAACATTAAATTTGCGTTTATATTTTTTCAAACTTAAAAAATTGATGGTTTAAACCGTTTATTTTCAATTTAAAATAACTATCTAGCTTACGTGCTTCGATTTCAAGATAATTATTTGAAATCCATTGATGTGCCAATTTTTAATCTCTTTAACGTTTTTTATGCCAGCTCTCAGTTGTATACGACAAAACAATGTATACGAGAGAGTTAGGTGAAATAAATTTGCGTTTTAACATCCTTTTTATCTCTTAAACATCTTTAAAAAAAAAATACACATTTAAAAACCGTGGCAGTTAAATACATAATATTTCATATTTTAAAACGTCTGTTTGAAGTTTGAATTTGCTTCACTATGATAGAACCTACTCTGGTTGCGTTAACTATTTTGCAACTCATTCGCAAAGCAAATTATTCGTTTCTATACATTGGTTTAATTAAGACGCAGCGTTGCTTCCCGAAGAAACAATTTAATTGAAAATAAATTGATTAAACATTTTTTGCGATTTAACTCTGTTACTCGATTCAATATGGCTATGCAACAATGTTATTTTTCTCTTTGTGATTAACTTTTATCAGAGAGTGTTACACATCTAAATAATAATAATAAAAAAAAAGAAGCTTCAAATCAATTGTCATGCAATAAGTTAATTTCGAGATTGATTACGCCTTGTTCTGTTACTTGAGATAATACTAATTGAAAGTTGTCATGATAATAATTTATAACAAAACTTTCTTGAAAATGAAAAGAAAAATCATTGTTATTAATAAAAGATCGTCATAGCTGAAAGAAAATTGGTTTATTCGACAGTAATTTGAAGATAATTATATTAAGGAGTTAATTAGGCGAGTATTTTGCTATTCGAAACTCAATTCTTAGAAAAACGGGATAGTTGAATATTATTCAAATATTAAAAGTTGCACCCACATTATGCCAAGTTGCAAAGTCTTATTAGATTTATTATAACGAAGAAATAAAAACTTGTTTCTTTCTATTGTTAATTCGTGACGTTGCATGATTAAAATGTTAATGAAGCTGAAAAATTTTCCTAAAGTTATCTAAAAAAAAAAAAAAATCACCAAACTCTAGTGCTCAATTTATTTCTTAATTTTTGACATTATTTTCATCAAAATGTTGGCGTTTAAAAGTAGCAAAATAAATTCAATTCCAACGGTACCACGCATTTCAAGTTTGTCTTTGTACAAGTCTCATTGCTCGTTCGTCAACTGACGCTTGAGAAACACAGTGTAATTATACATAGACATTATTTAATAAATCCACCTAATTAATTGGCCTTAAACTTGATAAATAAAAAATAAAAACAGATTCAACACTTTCCATATTTAAAAAAAAAAAATATACTTAATGCACATTATGTACATTTCGCACTAAGGCAACGAGTGTTAATATTAACGATATCATTGATAACTAACTTGTTCTAATATTATACAGTATAACTCATCCACTCTTATGAAAAGTGTAGTAAATGCATAATTATTATTATGTTAAATTATCATTAATATTGTAAATTTTTGATCGCATCAAACTGTCATTACAAGTAATTTAAAAAAAAAAAGAGAATATTTAAATTCAGAAAAAATGCAACAGGCGTTTCTTCTGAACTGAAGTGTTTTTTAAACTTTGAATGTGTCCATTTTGTTAGCGAATGCCGTGCTTGTTAATTGCACGATTGTTAACGCTATACGGTACATTTATTCGAGCATTCACATTCAAAAACATTTACGAGAATGAATTTCACTTATAATAGTATCTTTGATTTGAATTGCTCTCGGATAAGATAATTCGATGTTTGAACGGGGGGTGGAAAATAATTGGTTGCAATTGATTATGGGTGAATTTTAAATTGCAAACCTTTTTTTGATCAAAACTGGGAAATTTAAATTTGAAAAAAGTGTGAGGGAAAGGTCTTATCCGAACCTCTATCTATTCGCACTAGGGGGTAATCGGTTTGGAAACAAAACCGACTTTTATCTCGAACAATGAACTATATCAAATTATATTCAATTATTGTGTGATTATTAATAACGTAAGTCGTAACACTTGACTTAATTTATTGTACCATGTTGACTTGTTTTTAACGTTGTCACGACCTTCCATACCAAAACATGTTTTTTTGAACATAAAACAGAAATTTTTCGGAGTTATTTAAAATTGCTATCAGAAGTAGAAAATTTAAACAAATGTCATATTTATACACTATTTAGTAACATCACAAATATTATGAAATGACTCAGGTTTTTTTTTTGGCAGTAAGTTAATTGAGAAAAAATAATAAAAAAAAAAATGGGGGAAAAAAAAAATGGGGGAAAAAAAAAAACTTTTTTTTAAAAAAAATGAACAGAATTTTGTTTTTATTTCAATTTATACGATATGCAATGATGGAAGTTAATAGATTAGTTGTTTATAATATTATGCTACTTCCAAAACGTAAATGCAAGTTGCTTTGCTGATGGTGTCACTTCTTAAAACTTTTTTTTTTAATGTTAAAACAGTCAAATAAGAATAGCTTGGAGAAAGAACGAGATTTATGTTGATAATAATTTAGAATTGGAGCATATTATAATTTTAGCGTGAAGTGTATTTTGGATTTAATAATATGAAAATGTTGATTTTTTTTTACATCAATTTATTTTTATGAATAGTGATTTTAATTGCTATTTCTGAGATTATCGGTTTGGTTTTTTTAAAAATAATTATCATAAAATATTATTATAAAGTTAACTTAGTTGTGTGTTTTTGTTTTGCCTAGTACATGTATTGGTACGATTATTATTACGGTTGTTTTTTTTTATAATATAATTTTTCCATTATTAATGGTTTTTTTTATTATATTTTATTTTTGCACGAGATAAAACTTGAGTTATTTATATGCCGGGCTTTATTCTTAGTTGATCTCTTCACAATTTATTCGGATTCTTATGTTGCACTTGTAGTTTAATTACATTTTATGTTTAACTCACTATCCATACAATTTTCAGTATCGAATGTCGAGTTGATTTGTAAATTAAGTTCATAGAATATTATGTATACCAATAAGTAGAATCCGAACTTTTGTGTGTGCATTATTTTAATGTTATGCTGTTTTGTTTATTTCGTTTGTTTTTTCTTTAAATTCTGCAATTTTTTTTTCTGTTGGAAATATTTTTTGTTAGATTGCATGTTTGTATACGCTAAGCGTTTTTTTTTTCCTTTTCTATTTAATCTTATTATTATTTTTTACTTTTATATGTTTTGTTATTTGGAATAAGAATTAAAATTTAGTATTACACAATTAAATTATTTGCAGAAATTTGATCAATAAACACAAATACGATGTTTAAAATTAAAAAAAAAAAAAAATCAACAGCAATTCTAAGTAAAAACTTGTATTTGATTGTAAATTGTGTCATTAATTTCCAATAACTTATTGATAAATATGAAAAGCGTATTTATGAGAATTTTAATAATTAATTTTGAGTATATAAATTTTAAAAGTTTTGGTGACTTAAAAAAAAAAAAAAAATTTTCAAAATAAATTTGAAATTTATTTTGTATTTTAATCTACTTAAACTTGAAAACGATGGTTCCTGATGAAAAAATGTTTAGAAAATTTTGTACTTTGGCGGTCATCATGTTATGGCACAAAATTTATAAGGCAAAAGAAAAACGAAAAAAAAAAAAAAATTAATTATAAATTTAGTTGATATTTTATAATGAAAACAAATTAGCATCTTTTGAGAAACTTAACATTTCGAAATGTATTCGTAAGCTTAATTTGCACGTAAAGAAATTGAGTGGCGGATAAAAATAGAAAAAAAAAGAGTATGTACATGTATATAATATATGCAGGGTATTGTTTTCAGTAAAATTATTCGGTTTTCTAGTCGTTTCGAAACTTTTAATACTTTGATAACCGAGGAAATTTGTGATCAAAAATGTTTAAAAAAAAAAAAAAAATCAAGTACAATAGTGATAGATTGGTTTTGAGTTTTTAAAAAAAAAATTGTTCAAAATTATTTCATGAGGAAAATTTCTAGTTTATATAATCTTGATTTTAGTTTGCATTTTAAAGCCGTTCATATATTGACATATACATACATACCTAAAATTTGAACCGTGTCGGTTTTTCATGTTTGATATAGCGAATTATATTTTAAAAAAATCGTATGTGGTTGCGATTTATTATCCAAAAACTATACAGTTTCTTGTATATGCTGATGCCAATCATTCAAAAAGAATAAAAAATATGGTGAATTTAACTTTTACTATCCAATAAATTTAAAAAAAAAATCATTTGCTATAAAATGCACAAATAAATATTATAAAAATTCTATTTCATGTATATATGGCTAGAAAATTTAGTAACTTCCTCCTCATCAATAGACCTAATTCACCGTTTTGTCTAATTATTCACTTAATTCTTAAAGCAAATTGAAAATCATGTAAAAAATTGTTTTTTTTCATACATAATATCAGTTTGTTGCGTCGTGTATGACATATGATGGTGACTATTAAATAATGTTTGCATAAAACTTGTTTGAAAAAGCGTCATTTAACTGTATCGATTACTATTAGTATCACTTACTATTACATCACATTTATATGATTTTTAAGACTTTGACACACTAATTAATTGGTCATCAAATGTGACAAAATTTTATTATCAATAAATCATAAACAATTTTATTAATAAATAAAAGACTGAAAAAAAATATAAATGCTTAAAAAATAATTTAATATCTTTTTTTAAAAAAAAAAAAAAATATTGAACACATTATTTTAAATTAAGTACAGTATGCGAATTAATATGTGTAAATATAACAACTGATAATAAAGTTAAATACTTTAGGAATGGTATTTAAAAAGTTTTATTTCCTCCATAAATTTCGATCATTTCGGTACAGAAACGATGAAGTGGAAAGCCAACTACATTATAATAGTCGCCGCTGATGCTTTTGATGAGACTTCCTCCAACACCTTGGATGCCGTAAGCACCTGCTTTATCTCTAAAAATAATGATTAAAATTTTTAAATTGTTCAATTAAAAAAAAAAAAAAATGGCATAATTTTTCAAAAATAATGAGACTACACTAGTTTCTTATCGGATTCTATTCAAATGCCACATGAAACTACGAATCTCATGATGAAATTAAATATACTGTATACGAGTATTAAAAAAAATATATATATTATGCATACAGTGGTTCCTGCGTTTCAACATATGCGTGGATGACTTCCGGGGAAAGGGAAGCCACATGCACATCAGTAGCTTCACAAAAAGTGCGAATAGCAAAATCTTCATCTACGGTAATATTCGATGCAAAACCTACAATAAATACATTTTAAAGCAATCATTTATTATTAAAGTCAATAGGCCTACAGTATGTTATAAATTTGACAGAATTTACTCGATTGCTTTAACTTCATGAGAATGACACCCGTATGTACTGTATGTTTCTTTCCATTTAAACTTTAAATTAAAATTGTATTACTACACTTGTATCAACAACAAATTCATAAATCAATATTACTTGGTAAGCATACGAATAGCATCTTCTTTATTTTTAGGTTTTTCATAAATATCGTTGTCGCAAGCTACTACAGTGTCAGCTCCAATTATTAAATTTGGAATCGTCTAAACCAATATTAAAAATACCTATTCAATTTATATTTGGAAAGAGAAAACAAATTACTTTTCTAACTTACATCTTTATTTTGGCTTAAAGTTAAAGCGACGCTTTTAGTTTTCAGCATAGCAGTGGCTATTGCATATTCTCCTGGATTATTATAATTGGATTTTTCTAAATTTTCTTCACAATCAGAAACAACCGTTTCAAATTTTAAACCCTATCAATAAAATTCATTTCAAAGTTAACATTCAGTTTAATATTCTGTAGAACTTTTATCAATTTCTGTATAATTTTGTACGACCTAGTTTGGATCTCGTAGTACGTCGATTATTGAAAAAAAAAAAACTATAATGTTATAATGTATAATTTTTTTTCTATAATTATATTTTTATCTTTAATATTATACTGTACTACTATACCGATATTACAATAATAATTATTAAGATACAGTGTACAGTAATTATTTTTTCAAATACATGACTGTACATGTACTGTACAATGCATGTAAAGTTGATGGAAGACACGTCATTCCTTACTAGCGCCATCTAGAGTCAACATAAGGAAAACGGCCGATTTTTATAAACCTTTATTATCCTCGTGTATCAATTTTATCAAGAGGTACCGGTAATAAATTTAATATTTATTATTTCTTAAAATATTTAGTTTACAAAACTATTGGATAACATTAACTGTTTTTGGATGATCCAGACTACTGTATAACAATATTTATAACGATTGCTAATTTTTAATGATCGAACGTGATAAATTGAAAATGTTCAGCGTCTGATCGGGTATCACCATCAAGTACAGTAGCCTACTTACTATCATTTGTAGAATTTCCTTTCTTCTAACAGAACCGCTGGCAAGTATTATCCTTTGAGCATTTAATGTGTGCATTAATGGTTCTAACATTGTTATTTCTTAATTTATAGAGAATTGTAATAAGTTAATAACGACGTTTATTTTATCAAGGCTTATTAAATTTGGGATTTTTTTACCGGTTTGCCGTTAGGAGGAGCCACTGCCTTATCAAATTCTGGTTTATCAATCTTCACCTGTTAAACTAACCTATCGGTAGGATATATCCGTCGATCAAGTTTATTCTTGTGTTCAACAATCATCATTAACCATGTACCAAATTGTAAGTACTTTTAAAAACATTTAATATAATTGAAGGATTTTTTTATTTATCAGTAAAAATTTAATAGACCGACACTGAAAAGACAAAAATCGATGAAGCTTGTAAAGCTGCTGAGAAATTTTGCAAATTATACTACGAAACATTTGACAAGCAAAGACATGTAAGTTAAAAGTGTGAAGTAATATTAATATGTATAACTTTATATTAAATATTTTGACAAAATTGTTTTATTTTATTAGAAAATTGGAATGTTTTATTTAGAAGACGCTGCTGTAGTATGGAATGGTATGTGAAAGCAATATTGCATTAAATTGTGCATTACGATAATATTACATGTAGTTAAAGTATGTATCTGCTTTTTTCATAATAGGTAATGAGGTTAAAGGAAATAACGCAATCACGCAATTTTATGAAAGTCTTCCAGAATCATCAATTGATGTAATTTCTTTGGATGCTCAACCTATTTTTGGTAAAAAAAAATTTAAAATATGAAATTCTAGGCTTTAAATAATTTTATTATAAATTTCTACATTAATTAGGAATAGAAACAGGAAATCATCCTTCTCTACTGATTCAAGTATCTGGTCGAACAGCTTTTAGTAAAAAGCCCTATTTGTCATTTTGTCAAGCTTTTCAGTTGATAGTCAAAGAAGATACAGGGACTTGGAAAATATTTAGCGATACGTTCCGTTTATTTAAATAAAAGTGAAAGTGTACATTTTATAAATAAAATATAATCAATATTTTATGACATGACTACTGTTAAAGATTTATTTGCCTTTTTTGAAATTACGAATTATGCACGTAAAGAATTACGAAAACGTAAAAATAATAGAGGAATCACTTGAAAAGTCGCCGTTGCACTATAGTTGCACTCTGTTCACGAATTCGAATTGTTGTCGAAATCTTCTAAACCACCTATAATACAGTAGTCACAGCAAAAAGAATCACCAAAAAGAGTTACATTGTTACTCCTTTGTCGTGAGCCTCTTTGTAGTGACTTCATGTGGAAAAGTGGTTTTGGTGATTTCAACGCGCACGCACGACTTCAGTTTTTTGTACAATGCGCGAGATGTCGCTACTGTTGTAATTTAAGCGTCACGTGATTAGTCCGTTACCGAAGCTGTTTATTTACAAAATAATTTAAAAGTTCGCGGAGAGTCGTTTTTTTAGGGCGCATCTAAATTTTTTTAAATCTGATTTTAGTGCATATTTAAAATTTTCTATTATTTATAATATAAATGTTTGCTTCATTATATGACCGTTAAAGATGGATGAAGAATTAAAAAAAACTGCTTTAATATGTTGGGTAAGTTATAATGATATCTCACTATTTTAGCCATTATAATATGCATTGTTTTACTAGACAAATTTAACATAACTTAATTTAAGAATTTCGAAGATCAGTTTCTGCAGCTTTATTTCGGAGATTTTGTTTCGACAATTATGAACGCCGATCCTTATCGAGAGAAATGATTCACTCTAATTTATTATAATAATTATTGGGGTTCTTGCTAACGTAGTACACTACGGTAGTGCGAGGCAAAAACGTGACAGCAAGATCAGTGGTAGCTCTTTCTATTGATGCCCAGCACTTTTTATAAATGTAGCCTACCGGTAGCTGTGTTTGTTTAAGCTATTTAATATAATAATTATTTTGATGTAAAATTATGATAGTGTAGCCTACTGTACAGTTCCTACCCTCGAATGTTTCCAAACAACGATTTGTTGAATGAATTAATAGCGGTATGTTATTGTACTTGTTATGAATATTTTCGTCGATCCGGTGCTAATTATTACGATATTCGTCCCTAGGCATAAATCAGAATGATAGTTTTTATTTTTTAAATCGACAGTCGTATGCTTATGCGGCTAAATAAAGTTTATAATTGATCTTGCAATCTTATTACACGCATCTTCAGTTTTACGATGGTCGAAGGCCAGATGTGACCTTTTTACTTATCAATCTGAAAAATAAAGATTTGGCGATAATAAACAAAAGTTAAAGTTAAGTTCGCGAGGTCGAAAATTAAACTTGAAAACCGACATACTTGTAGTTACACAAATGTTTGCAATTTTTTTGTTTATGTTTGAAGAATGTACCCATGTACGCTCGTACTGTACCAGAATTTTACAACCATAATTTGACTACCGTTTTGAGTTTTGTTAAGAGACACCCAATAAAAGTAATACTTTGTTTTTATTTAGATTAACGGCTTCGATTTGGGCCAAAATTTGCAGAACCTTTCACAGTTACGTGATGGAAAGCATTTTAACGCTATTTTAAAATATTTGTAAGTTACCTTTATTTTTTTTCTTAATTCATTTTATCTAAAAGTCAATAATTATTCTATACTTTTAGGAATGCTTCTGTTCCTCAAACTAAGTTAAAAGCTACATGTTGGCAAAGAACTTTGAGAACGTATTTGGAAGGTAAGATTAGCGTAAAATTAAATTTTGTGAATTTTTTTTCTTTTTTGTCAGAATAATTATTTTTTAAAAGGTTATTATCAAGTAAACTTTGATGGTAAAATTGATTTTAATGCCGCTTTCAAAGGAGACGAATCGGAGCTAATTAAAGTAAACTTACGTGCAGTTGAAATTATATGTTTTGCATTATTAAAAAACGCTAAATTATTATAAATTTTTAGATTAGCTCTTACCTTCTTTGCACATCACTTGCTGGCCCGAAAAACTCAAAAGTTATGAAATTTTTGATTAATTTTGACCTAAGTACACAAGAAGTCATCAGATCAATTATTGAAATCGCAATGCAAGAAAGTGATATTCTTAATTTTAATATTAACCAGGCGGGTGAGTTGAACACTATTAATGTTACCATGAAGTTGATTTATTAATTTATACTGATGCATTTATAGCAAAATCGTGTAATGCAGTTACTCCGACATCTTCGCCGACCAAAGCTAGCTTTAATAGCCGGAGTTCCCCAATATGTCAATTACTGCAGTCTCCCAAAGAAAATCATAAAGTATGTACAAACTGTATATGCGTTCATTCCGATGTGGTTTTATAATATCAACTATTTAGGTTGCAATGCGGGAGAAAAACGAACTAATTAAAAAACTGAAAACTGAACTTCTGTCTGAAAAGGAGATTCGTATAGACTTTGAAAATGAAGCTAATACCTGTAGAAAAGATGCAGAAGAAACAAGTTTGGAAAAAACATTTTTTTAATAATTTATGTACTGTATTTAAAAATACCCAATGTAATTTTTTATAGATAAAAGTTTGGAAAAACTAAATAAAGACTACGTTAGCGCTAAATTAAAAATTGGGGAGTTAGAATTGAAAATCCAACAGCACCAATATCTAATTGATGAAAAAATTAAATGCCTTAAATCGTACATTTAAATATATTATTTTTTAATTAAATAACTTATTTAAAATACTCGTTTATTGTAGCTGGGAAACCAAATATAAAAAGCAAGAAGAAAAGCTAATGGAGCATAAAAGTCTTCAAGAACTGTTAAGAGAAACAGAGGAAGAAAATTTAACAATGAAGACGAAAGTACGTTATTAATTTAATATTATTTTATTAATGAAATTTTAAATAATAATAATATTAATTTTAGTTGAAGAAACTTGAGGATGCGGAAAAAAAATCTTCTCACGGAAATAACTTACTTCGGCAACTCGAATTGGCAAATGAAGATTTAAAGAGAAAACTTACTATTAAAATGGAAGAAGTTGTTCAATGCAAAAAGCTTCTTGAAGAGTGTGAATTTGAGGCCAAACGAATGAAAGAAATGTTTTTGGATAAAGAAGAAGCATATTGCCAATCTCCCGAAAGTAAAATTTTGTAATGCTGTAAATTGACATTTGACTTTATTTAAATTAAAAATTCATGTTTGCTAAAGTTCCAGAAGTTGGCGAACGTCTTTCAACTATTATTGAATTGGAGCTGAAAGCATCTGAGGAAGAAATTCAACAATTGCGAACTAATTTAGAAGTCAAAAACGAAGAATTTCGACAATTAATTGCAGAGCACGAATTAAAAACTGCCGTTATGAATCAAGAAAAATTAAAATTAGAAAATCAAATTGACGAAATATTAAAAGGAATCGAAGAAATGAAAATTGCTTTAACTGAAAAACAATCTACAGTCGAAATTCTGCGTAGAGAAAATCAGGATATTTTGGCTAAAGCTGATGAATATCTGCAGCAACAAGAAGAAATTCGGGCTGCATATGATATTCGTTTGACCAGTGTAAATTCTGAATTATTAGAAAGTAAAAAATGCTTTGAAATGAAAAGCGACGAACTGCTGTTGGCAGAAAATGTAGTGAAAGTGAGCGAAGGAAAAATTGAAGAACTTGAAACGAATTTAAAAATACATCAGCGAGATAAAGCTACGATAGAAGCAGATTTAAATAGATATAAATTAAAATACGAAAATTCAAACAAAGAAAATGTTAAACTTGTTGAAGCTCTTTCGGAGTTTAAAAAAGCAAATTCAAATCTTTCCACAGAAATCGATAAAAGAAAATCAGAATATCGCTTGCTCGAAGAAACGAGTTCCCAGAAGCTGCTGCTGTCAGAAAAAGAATTGGCAGAACGTGACGAAAAAATTGAAAAACTTGAATTTACGCTGAATGAATATTTAGAAGAGAAAGTTAAAATTGAAAATGAACTAAGTAAATTTAAGTCTAAATTTCAAAGTTTAAATGATGAAACTGCTGAGCTCGTCAACACCCGATCTCATTTAGAAAATGTGAACTCCAACCTCCATGACCAGATTAATGACCACAAATCACGGTACGCCTCGTTGGAAAACACAATGCAGACAAGCTTAAAAGACGCCGAAAGTGATTATACTGGCAAAATAATCGAACTGAATCAAAAGATAGAAGAATTTCAAGAACAATTATTCGTTAAAACAGAGATAGGCGACAATCTTCAACTACGTTTGAATGAAATCTCATCTGAATTAATGAATTGCCAAAGTTGTTTTGAAACGAGTTCCCAAAAGCTGCTGCTGTCAGAAAAAGAGTTGGTAACACGTGAGGAACGAATTGAAAAACTTGAATTGACGCTGAATGAATATTTAGAAGAAAAAATTAAAATTGAAAATGAACTAAGTGAATTTAAGTCGAAATTTCAAAGTTTAAATGATGAAATTGCTGCGCTCGTCAACTCCCGATCTGATTTAGAAAATGTAAACACCAACCTGCATGACCAGATTAATGACCACAAATCACAGTATACCTTGTTGGAACACACAATGAAAACAAGCTTAAAAGACGCCGAAAGTGATTATTCTGGCAAAATAATCGAACTGAATCAAAAGATAGAAGAAATTCAAAAACAATTATTGGATAAAACAGAGATAAGCGACAATCTTCAACTTCGTTTGAACGGAATTTCATCTGAATTAATGAATTGCCAAAGTTGTTTCGAAACGAGTTCCGAAAAGCTGCAAAGGACAGAAAAAGAATTGGCAGAACGTGACGAAAAAATTGAAAGACTTGAACTGATGCTGAATGATTATTTGGAAGAAAAAGTTAAAATTGAAAATGAACTAAGTGAATTTCAGACGAAATCTAAAAGTTTAAATGAAGAAATTGCTGTGCTCATCAACGCCCGATCTGATTTAGAAAAAGTGAACTCAGACTTCCAAGACAAGCTTAATGATCAAAATTCACAGTATACGTTGTTGGAAAAAACGTTGGAGTCAAAGTTAAAAAACGCTGAAAATGAGTATACTGTCAAAATAATTGATTTAAATCAGAAGTTAGAAGAATTTCAAAAACAAGTTTTGGATAAAACGGAGAAAAGTGATAATCTTCAATTTTGTTTGAACAATATTTCTTCTGAATTAATCGATTTAAAAAACTGTTTTGAAGACAAAAACGAAGAACTACGTCTGTCTGAAAATGAAGTTAAATTACTTAGCGGTCAGCTCGAGGAAGCGCATTTGATTTCAGTTAAGCGTTTAGAAGAAATTATGCAAATTAAAGATATGTGCAGTGATCTTGAAAACAAAAACTCTATTCTTCTTAATTCTTTGGCTAATGCTGAAACTGAATGGAATTTAAAGAAAAGTGAGTGTGATTCAAATATAGAAGTTCAAATTCAATTAAATGTGGAAATTGAAAAATTAAAAAATGCAAATGAAATTTTATCAAATCGAAATCTGAATTATGTGACCATGATAGACGACATTAAGCAACAGTTAGCCGATGTTCAAACTCGTTTTAATAAGGCTGAAGCACTTCTTCAGCAAGAAAATCAAATTAGGATATCAGTTGAAACAACTTTGGAAAATTCTTTGCAAGAGAAAAAACGATTTGAAAGCGAGATTTTTTGCCTAAGCGAGAAACTTACAAATCTGTCTAACAACTATAACATTTGCCACGAACAAAATTCTAGTCTTACAGAAAAAATTGCCTCAGTTGAAAGCGAATGCTGCTTTTTAAAAATGAAAGAAGTGGAAGACCAACAGAAAATTGAGGACAACGAACTTCAAAAGCAAAAATCTATTTACGAAGAGAACTTGGCGAGTCTAACAAATGAGATGGAACTAAATAAGTCTCTATATAAAGAAGAGTTGGAAAAATTATTATATCAAAATCAGACATTAAGCTCGGCTGTTCAAAAATTGGAAGAAGATAACGTGGAAAATGGAAAGGAAAGTCTTGAGTGGAAAAATAAATACCAATTTTTAATTAAACAGAATGTCAAGGAAATAAATAAACTTAGAGAGGATTATGAAAAGAAATTATTAGAAGCAAAGAATAATAAGGTAATACTTTTTTTATTAAAAACAATGTTCAAGTGAGGTTATTTCTAATAATTATGTTCTAAATGTTTTTCAAAGGAATTACAGCTGCAAGTTTTGCAATTGCAGCAACAAGTTATAACCAGTGAAGAAAAACACTGCAAAGCAATTGATATGTTGACAACTATGAATGAAAATTTAAAAGACGAATCAACTCGGCATAGTTTATATTACGAAAACATTCGCTTAGAATTAACAACGAAAGATAAAATAATTGAACAATTAAAAAAACAGGTTACTTATTTAAAAAGATGATATTATAATATTACATGGAGTATTTAACAATTGTTTATATTTTATGTCTAAGATGTCGGAAAACCAGTTAATTGCAAATCAAGATCGTAGGGAAACAATAACATTGTCTCGAAGTATGGGGAAAACGTATTCACAAGATTCGTTGCCAGTCTATGCAATTGAATCAACGAATAGTGGCATTGCAAATCAAGATCGTAGGGAAACAATAACATTGTCTCGAAGTATGGGGAAAACGCATTCACAAGCTTCGCTGCCAGCCTATGCAATTGAATCAACGAATAGTGGTCAAACATTGAGCATGACAGAAACCAATATCGGTCGTCAATCATTTAGCATGACTAATTTATTACCTTCTTCCAAGTTCGTTTAAAATAATAATTTTAATATCTTTTCTTATAATAATGAATTCTATTTATAGATTAAACGATTATGTACAGAGTAGCGAAAATTTGTTTGACCGAACTTTGTCAACAATCCCGCAAAATAGTTTTGCTTGCAGACTACCAGGTACATTATATAAAATTCGATCATAAATAATTGTGATTGGTAATTTTATAATTATTATACTGTACGTTGCAGGGAGTGCACGACAATGGGTAGCCTGTGAAGATGAAGAGGGCGAGTTCCATAATGTCAGCTATTTACAAGATTTAAAAAGAGGTGACATGCGCTCTGGTGATGGAAGGTTAGACGAACTTCAAAGACGAAACACACTTTGTCTTCCTCATCTTCGAACATCATATCCACTGGAAACAGTTTTGTCAAACGTTAATTTTAAGGAAGAAGATTTTAAGGTATTAAAATACATTTAAATATTGTTAAACATTGAGATTTAACATTTTCCTAGTCGGGGAAGATAAATATTCCAAAGGTGGAGCAGCCTTGGCAAGGTGTTGATAAAACTCGTATCATTAGCGCAATTTCAAATGAAAATTTGCAACCACTTGATGAGCCATCAGAAAGAAGAAAGGTTCGTACGATATTTTCTTTACTTGATGTTATTTTAAAATTTTTAAAATTAAGCTTTCGCTAAAAAAATTATTTGCAAGCTTATTGTAACTAACGTTTGTAAGTTTCACTAAAACTAATATTTGAGTCAATTTACCAAGTACTTTGTTGGGAGTTCAAAACGACATTCAAGTAAATCATATTTGATGTGTTTTTAGACGAAAGTTATCCAGCCTAATTATCATAAACCTGGGCCACCAACACCAGGCAAATCCAGTAAGACACAAGACTTGAATCATGGAAAACGAACTCCCAACAGTGTTAGAAACCTTTTTAAACGTCCTAGCCTAACACCTAAGTCTTATGCGAAGTACAAAGTTGCATCCCCTAAACGTGATAATAATGAAAATAACCCTCCATCCACATACATTCAGGTTTGTCCTTTCTAACACCTAATTTTGTTTGTTATTATTAATGTTCTTAACATTTTTGCTTCCTTGAAATTTTTATTACGTCATCGGTGTTCTGGAAATTATTACTACTGTAATGCTATTTTTTTAAAAGTTGATTTATACATTATGTAAATAAAAGTAGCCTTATTTAAACTTTTCTGCCTGTTAAGTACAATAATGGTATCGTAATTATTTTCGAGAAACTTTAGCTTATTTCCTAATTTATTAAAAAATTAACCTTTTTGGTTTTTTCCAAAACACTGATCATAATTATTATATTATATTAATGAATTTAATAAAATTTGCAAATTATTTTAACTTTTAATGCAGGTGATGCACAAAATACCCATAAAAAAGAATACTGCGTTTGATATTGGATTTTCTCCTAAGGTGAAGAAAACTAAGGCTGTTTTCAAGTAAGGGGTCAAAATAAAAAATAAAAAAAATGGGGTGGCTGTAAATAACATTGTACTTAATGTGGGTGGAAATGTTGACATTTTGCATAATTATTCTGCACGTTGTTGAGGGGATTTAATGAATCTTATTTTGCAACCCTATATTATTTACATATGTACACTTAATTTCTATACCTCAACCATTAACGAATTTATTTTTTTTAATATAGAAAAAATCTCCAAGTAACTTCAACTCCGCTAGCAAAAAAAAGCCTAAACTGAAAGTCTTTACACGTAATTTAATTCTAAATCCTCCAGATGCATTACACGTTTAAGTATATTACCGGTATTATTATTTCGAATTTTTATTCAATAAGAATCAAATTAGTTTTACATTATTTGGGTTTTAAATGGGGTATTTATTACATGGGTTATACCAAGTCTCGCTGTTCAATTTGATGAATTTCCTTTAAAACTGTGGCGACTTGAAATCTAAGATTGTGAAATATCTTCATGGGCATCTACGTATATTTTTGTAATTTTATATTAAATTCAAGATGCTTAAAAAGTTTGGTTAAAACCAACCTCAAAACGTTTAATATCACCATTGTTTAAAACAATTTCGCATATGATGGTTGGTTCAAGAACACGGCATAGAGAACTATTGTAGAGATTTGAAAATAAATATTTATTTACAACGAGAATTTGGAATACATTACCTTGTTGAAATTGATACATCCACTCGCCAGTTGAATTGTTCAAGTGTTGGGTGGCACAATGGCTTATATTTTGAGTTATATAAAGTCTGGCTCCTAAATTATTTAATAACGCAATGAAATACATTTTTGGGAAGCCAATTATTGATTTTTCCTACCTTTGATTTAAAATAATCTTGGTTAAGTCTAGAGTAACTTCATGAGAAAGCCTATCGGAAATATAAAATAGTTAGCAAGAAATTTTGGCAAATAATCATTTGGACAATTACCGCGCTTCTTGTAACTCTAATTGTAGAATCTGAAATGTAAAAGTTTACTTTGGAAAAACTTAATAACAAAAAATTAATTTTACCTCGGGTTTTAAAGAACCTGCATCAACTCTAAATAATATGTTTAACAAGCAAAATAAACCAGCAACTACAGCTGTGTTACTATCATTTAATGAAGAACCTAGAACTTCTTCTAGGGTTTTGCGATTTACTCCTCCTTCTAACGTAGTTAAAACATCTAAAGAATATAAAAATACCGTATATAATGTTACCGACATAAATATTGTATACAGATATAATAATTAATCATTATGCAACATCTTTAGGTATAATATCCATCTTTACATTTTAAAATATTTTTGTACGTAGACTGATCAACCTTCGTTAAGGCACTAGGCAATGCCTTTAGCTCTTTTGGTATTCTGGATCCGAAGATGGACATTTTAATTTTATTTTATCAAAAAAGAAATCATTTAACACCCACTGACCTCTTGAAATTTAATTTTTACAATCAATCAATCGAACCACAGTAATGTACATTACATAATTATTATTACTGGTATCGCAATAATTGCTCAGTAGATGGCTCTGTCCCAGTCAACATTGCGCAGACTCTCTACGCAATTCCTGTTAGAAATTCAAGATGGCTGTCAAATGAAATGCGTGACATGTTATAAGGTGTGAAATCGGGATTCTTTTTCAATACAGTAATTTGGAAATAACTTTAAATTTAGCGAAAATAAATCATTTGAAGTTAGTAACTAATCGCGTTCTTAAAAATTGAGCGCGTTAATTTGTTTGCACAGTGTTAAAATAGTATAATGGAATCCGGTGAAAGTTTAATCGGTGTGGAGGTGAAAAAGCCGGAGGACGTGGTCAAGCTGGCAATGAACGACAATTTGAAATTTGCCGTGCTCATTGGCCTCATCGAAGTTGGACAGGTGACGAATAAAGAAGTGGTTAATTCCGTACTTCAGTTGGTACGTATATGCAAATGACATAATTGTAATAAAATTTGTGAGCCAGGTTAAGTCAAGCAAACACAATGCATAGGTGGAATGTGTGCTTGCGTGTAATCTGTTGATAATGGAGGTACCGACGGTGAGCTGACAAACGGGGAGGGGTGGTTGGGGGACTCTATCGCCTTAACTTTTTGCTATCTATTTCTCGTAATGCTGATTTTGTTATCCTATTGAAACAAAGCGACGATAAAATAGTGCTTCTACGTCAAAAGTTTGTATAATAATTATAATAATCGCAAAAATAACAGGCCTAAAAATTGCTGCTATAACCTCATCCTGCAGAGCAAAATAATTATCATTATTAAGCTACATTAAATTGGCGATTTATTCTTTTATGAACTAAATTTTATCGGCCAGTTGATGTGCAGAGTATAGCTTTTTCTAAGTGGAAATATCACCGACATTAATTCCAGAAGCCGAGGATTGCATTTACGATGCAGGCAGATGGATGACAAGTCAGAATAACTACAGTATAGCAACTACTCAACTTTTTTTTTTATATATACAGTATTAATATCTAATATAATTTATTTTCTTCGATTAAGTGGAAAAATGATGTATTTTATTACAGTAATGATAAAACGTAAATTCAACGCTACATGTAACTCGGATGCTCAATTACGAAACCGAGGTTGTCGTTTAAGTAGACGATGTTAAATAACTCAAAAGAGAATTTGCATTCGCATTTGTTTGCCTTAGAACTATTTTGCATCTCCGGCTCAACCTTTCATTAGCCAAGACTTATGGCATCGCAGTTTGAAATGGCTTAAAGGTGAATTGTTGTTGTAGTAATATGTACATAAGGTGCGTGAGTCTAGACTCTCAGCTCAGCTGTCTCGGCCTCGTTCCTTCTCTCCATCATCTCTCTCATTCGCTCACTCTCCAGAGAAGATGAGGTTGGAAGATGAGCGAGGACGAGGATTGAATGGGAATTACACCTACAAATTGCCTCGTCTTAAGTGACGACGTTCGGATGCATGGTAATATGAAGTGAAGATGTATACATAATGAGGTGCGTCGTTTAAATTGTAGAATATGAGCAAAAATATAAGTGGGGAGAAGAGAAAGAGGATAGTATTTATAGCTCGAATAAAAGCTTCAAGAAGTGTAATTAAAAAGAGTGGAGAGGAATATTTCTGAAGAATGAAAGAAACGGTGTCATGGTATCGTACGATACTTAAAT
Organism: Polydesmus complanatus; assembly: GCA_034692225.1. Lineage (NCBI taxonomy): Eukaryota > Metazoa > Arthropoda > Diplopoda > Polydesmida > Polydesmidae > Polydesmus > Polydesmus complanatus. The sequence continues at coordinate 22,916 of JAQGAZ010000660.1, forward strand.
TAGGTACTATTGAAGTTTCCATGGTCTCCTGACGCTGCCGACTAACACAAACACTCGCGCAAATAAGATTGTAATCGATGACGATCGAATCGTATGACGCTAAGGATTTGCACCTATCAGCTTAATATTAATCGAATTGGTCATTTGTCGCGTTTACTTAAAATCAAGTTTTTTGTCTGCCTGGCTGATTCCCGTCTTTTCTTGTTTTCGACTTTTCTTCTTTTTCTATTAGTCTTCCGCGATTACGATTAGAAAATAATAGACGGGGCTTTCGCTGGCTAATAATATTGCGAAGATGATTTTCATCGAATTTCATTTCAATTGAAAAGGAAGAAAAGACGCGTCGACATAGAGAGGGAAAGAGAGATGGCAAAGCTTTTTTCTAATTAAAGCTATTTGTCAAGAAATGCGGTTGAAGTACTGTAAAGATGGGTTCGGATTTAAACCTTGTAAAATCAATTTTCCTCACATTTCACTTGTCAATAGACGCTAATTTGTTTTAACCGAAGCTTGCGAATAGAGACACTAATCAAAAGTTCCGATTCCATTCTAGACGCTCATCTTCTTCAACATTTCTAATTATGTTTACTCCTCGCGATCGACGTAATTGTGTAATTAACATTTAATTAAGTGGGTAGAAAAAAGTTTACTGGCAAAATGCGATTAGATCTAATAAAAGTTTAGGTCAACGATTGCGCGTACAGTTAGCTGAGCTTGTTTACATTAAGCTTACAGTCCCTAAGATGACAGCCCCTTAGGCTAGAGTGATAGCAAAATGATATGCGAGGATTTTTTTTAAAAAAAATTATTATCTCAAATTATTTTGCACCTTGATTTTAATTAAATTTTTCCTAATTGGGTTTAATAATTAAAGCGCTTTAATGTAATAAGCCGCTTTAATTTTTTTTTTTTTAATAATAATCCTTTTCGTGATTTTAAGATAAGACGCAACGTGTTTTTATGGTACGTATATTAGAGGAAAGTTTATGCGTGTACCTTAAAAGTTAAACTTTTGCTACAAAGATAATTATGGACAATTAATTCTTTTTATCATTTTAATAGCTTACTTTTGACTGAAAATATAAAGAGTAGCTAAACTTTTTGTGATATTATTTCTTCAATGCAAAATAGCTTAATTAATTAAAATTAAAGACTGTGATTATTTAAAGTTAATATGTGTTTTAAAATCAATGATTAAATATTGGGTTCTTGTTTGTTTCGTGGGGGCCAGTTATGTATCGATTGCGAAATTCCTAATCAACGTTTAACCGAGGAGGTTTAAGTTACATTTTGTTTGCATTTTTGAATCAATTAAATATCTCCGTATTTTAATGATTTCGACATACAAACATATTGATAAGCTCTAAAAAATAGGTTTGGCTGACAAAATTAATGAGCGATTTGATTGGAATGTAATGAAACGTTACCTTTATGGCCGAAAAGAAAAAGCCGTAATTTCTCTTTCGAGGGACATTTAAAAAAACGTCATTTTTATTTCAAGATGCATGAAAATAACGTCCCAATTTGTCTAATTATGGACGTCTAGGACGTTTATTGGACGTTTATTGTCGTGTAACTTAATCAATAAATTAATTCAACTTACAACGGAAAAAAGCCGAGGATTTTAGTTGCAGGCGTTGTCTGATGATTTTCTGATTAATTTGATGGGTCAACGCCGTGGGCACTTACCGGGTACTGTGCTTCAAAGTTGTTTTTTTTGTTTTCAATGACGCCCTACGCATTTATACAGTGGCTCAACTTCCCCAAAGAGGTTACACTGTAAATCAAAAATTTTAGTTTAAAAAAATTTATTTTAATCTTTTGGCAGTACATGTATTTACATTTCAAAAATAGTTTCTGTATGCAAATTTAATTATTACACTCCCGATGCTTAATTATCCCGCTTGATTATCGTCCTTAAACGGTTTTTTCTACCGCGAATCAGGTTTTAATGGAACTAATAATTCGGTTAAGCTTCTTTTTACTGAAATGACTTCTTCAATCTAGTTTTTTTTCAAAATTGTTTTTACTGAATCTGTTTAAAGTGGTAGTGAATTTGGCTAAGAGTGATCTCGAGTCGTCACTTTATACCAAAATATGGAACTACTTTCATCGATTCATACCTGTTTCAAAAGTTTCTTGAAAACAGGGTATTACAGCCGAATTAATAAAATTATGTGCACTTTTAACGAAAGCGGTACAGTAAATCAAGTACAGCACAGTACGGTGTTGTACTTGTAAACGCATTGCACATATTATAAAGAAAAATGTCGATATGTTTTACACGTAATCGTGATTTTTCGTTACGCAATTTTTCTACTTTGCCGACCATGATTGTAAACATCGTTTAATTTTACGATTGGTTGAGTTAATGCTCTCCAACATTTTATATAAATTTAGTTGCTTATCGTTTAGATTTTTTTAAATGGTTAACTCTTCAATTTCATTTTAAAACGCATTCAAGCTTCAATTTTCTCGAGTATAAGTGTCAGAATGTATTGTTTGATATCTATTTTTTTCACTTAACGCCAATAAAAGTTTTACGTATGAGAATTATTTTTTTGCGGATTGGAAATTTCGAAGAGGGTTTTACTTTAGCCTACTGCAGTTTGAATAAAAAAATTGACTAAATCCGCGTTGTTGAAATTTTATGCTCAAGTTTAATATCCTCTAAAAACATAAAATTGAGATTTTAATATACGAGTACATTTACAGTATTAGAAGTGAGAACGAACTTTTTTTGAAATTTATACATTACAGACTGTAATGTATAAATTTCAATTTTTTTTATATACACGACCAAAAATAAAAATACTGTGATTATTATTGTTAAAGAAAGTAGAGTATACGGTTAAAATGGAAATTATTTGTTGTGTTATTCGTTTCATTCGTCGAAAGGAAAATGTTAAAAAGATAAGAATAAAATATTGAAGCATTTAACGATACCCCGGTTTATTACGTAGACAGAAAATATGGTGGTTTTTGTATAAGTGGGCTACAGTTAGATAGACTTAGGCTACAATCATGATTGTATTGGTTTTTCAGAGTTGGAATACTGTACAGTGCATACAGTACATGTACATGTATTTGTTCAACTAAATTTGATTTGTAAGAATCTCCCGGTTCTAGACGTGCCTTTCATAATTATTATTGTCGATGCTTCTAGACAATGTCGTACTTGTATTATCTGGCTAATTGCATTGGAGAGAAATGTAAATACTGTACAATAAAATGGTAAAACCTCGATTATTCGAGTGTATGTTCTGTATTATCCGAGCCATAATTTTAAAAGTTGTATTAATTTAAATAGGTAACAATTTAATAGATTGTTTAAAAAATCATTTCAGTTCTTAAAATGCTGTTACATATTTATATTGTATATATAAAAAATATAAAAATGTGTATTTTTTCTAGTTTTAAATATATTTGTTATACGCATTATCCGCTCTCATTGATATGGATAATCGAGGTTTTATCATAATGCCATGTAGCGGAATAGTTAAACCAAATTATTAATGAAGGGTTTAAAACGTTGACAGGCCGAATTAAAAATGTGGGAATGAAATTGTAGAATTTTTCTGATTTACGCCTTGGCATATGCCATGGTTTGCCGATTTAATAATCAGCGATTGAGACTCGATAGCAAAAATCGATCTTTGGCGTTGAACCATGATGGCGAACAAAGTGATTAAATTATGATTTCTAATGACATGACTGCCAACAATTTAATATTCCCTTACAAATAAATGTATTTACATGTAATAAGAAAAAAAATTGTGGTCTTTTAGCGAAATTTATAAAACGTTAACCTCTGGCAAATTTTTAGAATTACTACATGTATTTAGGTTCTAAAGTTCTGTATATTCTAAGCTGTAAAATGAAATTGCTGTAATTGACAATATTTGCTTGTTTACAGCTGACTCGGTTATGAGGGGTGGCTATGAGGGCATGCTATAATTCCGGTTCAGCAAATTCACATAACTAACGAAATGCCAAAAATATTTTTCGTCTTATGGGGACAAAAATATCTTATTGTACAATGTACTCGGTCAACTATAGAATTATTATAGAGATTTTTCGATTTTGTTAAGCTCGTGCTTATTTGCAGTTTTTCCCCCCTATTTGTTTCTCTCTGATCTTTCCTCCTGAAAAATAATACATTTGCGCGTCATAATAATATATCGGGAGGCCGAAAAAAAAATGGGACTCTCTTGCGTAATTTATGATAATAATTTTATTTAAAACTTTAAATTATTGTTGACAAAATAATGTTAATTTACACAAAATTACAAGTCAAATTTAATACTCCGTATCGTCTGCCCCACTGGTCAATGTTAATGTTTTTTGAGACAAATTTTGCCACTCTTCAGCAATGGCCAATTTCAGTTGATCTATTGTTGCAAATTAATGAAATAGTAACGTCAAAGGTTGAGTTAGTAATTAAGGAAAATTTTACAGGTTAAAATTCGCCAAAAGACATATATTGCTACATATATTGCTACTATTTGCTACTAGGTTATATTGCACAAGATTTCACTAAGGCTCTCCCTTTTTTCGGGCCACCGGATAGTATGAGAGAGAATTTTTTTTGAAGTATTAAATATGCGGATATGAAAGGGTTTTCTACTTAGGATTAAGTATGGATTTTAAGATAATAGGAAGGTTTCGGAAACAAAATCGTTATTACAATAAAACCATAAAACATTAAATAATACAGTGGCCTCCTTGAGCCATCCAAACAAAAAAATTAAATGACACATAAAAATAAAAAATATTATGAATAAAAAACAAGCGAACATGGCTCTCGTGGGCCACTGTATTATTTAATGTTTTTAGTTTTATTGTAATAACGATTTTGTTTCCGAAACCTTCCTAATGTGGTACATTATCACAATACAGTACTGTATATTAAAATAATGTATGTTATAAGACTTTTTATAACATCAATTTACCTTACAGGTATACTGTACATGTACTGAATATTTTTGAATTGCAGGAAGTACGTTTGTTAAATTGATTCCTACTGTATGTAGACGCAACTGAATTTTATAAAGTAGACCTATACGAGATTTTGTGCCGCATTAATCGATTTTTTTAAATGCTTTTGTAACTTTTAGTTTATACCGGTATTTATATAAAATATCAAATTTAGATTTGTAAGTCCTAGCCGGGATTTCTTTTCTTCTTTTTTTTTTTTAGGAGTTTGTATTCAATTACCTTTTACGACAGTTCGCGTACTGTATGTAATTTATATACCGTATGTAAATGTTTGCATACAGTATTTGAATGGCTCAAGTGATTATCGTTTATTTATTTTATTTTTTTTTAATTTTACCTAAAAAAAAAAAAGAGGAAAAAATTGCACCAGGGTGGGTTTTTTTTATTATTATCAAAGTATTATTATTATTCTGCACGTATATTTTCTCTTTCTCGCGTAATATTTCTTTTTAGGAGAAAAATTTTGTACGATTGTGTTCATCGACATTTAAACAGTTAAACTTTCGTTTCCTGGTGAATTTATTAGACTTGTAATATTCTAGTTATTAAATGGAAAAAAAGTTTGAAAATGATAAAAGAAAAATAAACGATGAAGCTGTTATAAACTATGAGCCGTGCTACAACGTTCAAAAAACGCTGAGTGAAAAAAGCTAAAGTAATGGCACTAAATAGGAAAAATTTAAACGTTGGTGTTTTTGCCTTTGGTTTTTTTTAATCGGTCGTGTTGAAGCGTCACTTTTAGCTGTAAATTTACAGAATTTGTCATCTCTCGAGTGGTTTTTTTTTCATTTCCAAGGAGTCAGCGAAGAATAAAGGAGTAGATTAGATTCTTCTATTTCAGTTTATTTCAGGTTTCTTCTTTTTTCTCATTCTTATTTATTTTTATTTAAACACGATTCCCATATCGAATGCATTTTATACGAACTTACTGAAGTGTACTCGCTTTACATGTACCAATTGGATGATTCAAAAGGCGGGGGGTGGGGGAGATAAGATAGATACAAAAAAAAAAAAAAAGATAATTTATTTTCTTCGCAAGTGTATTCGATTTGGCGTTTATCTTGTGCATTGGGGAATGTTTATAATTTTATATAGTAGTGGAAAACATTATTTTATCTATTGCACTTGTTCTCATTTCATTCGAAAATAAATAAAATGTTCCATTTGATGAAAAGTGAAAAACAGAATGAACATACACGTATAAATTATTGTATATTCTGAATGAAGTTGACTTGAATTATTATGGTTTTGTTGTTGACAGTTTTTTTTTTAAATATTAATATTGTGAAGCGTTTATTCAGTGTCAAATTTTTTTAGCTTTTTTTTTTTATTATTATTTTGATAAACTTAGTTTTATTTTAATTTCGTTTTCAAAGTGACTGATGCTACCGTATGTATAGTTACCTAAAAAAAGTAGAATACATTTTTCAATTCACTGATTTAGGCTTTTATTTAGTATTTTTGAAAAAATAGCAAATATAAAAATTTAAAAATTGTTCCATTTTTCAGAGTTCCGTTAAAATTTTTTTTTTTTTGTTTAATAAATAGAAAAATTCGAAATAAATTTTTAACACTCATTTGAGGAGTATTATCCTCTGATAACAACGTACTCGTAATAGCAATGATGCAAAAATGTAACAATGCTACACGGCCCTACAGACATTTGACATGTGCATCATTTTTAATAATTACAGTTCTGTAGGTTTAAATTTTAGATGGACTTTCAATGCGCTCAACTTTCACATATGTATTAATTTTAAAACATGGAGAGCGTTGAAATTATATAATTTTCAAAGTTTAAAACATATACTGTACTTAAATAATTTTGGAACACCAAACATTTCATTTATGGAAATGGTAATTTTTTTAATTAAACAAAAAATTTTTTGGTGGCTAAAATGTGCCAAAAAAGGGACGAAGCTTTATTTTTTTTGGTATATGCAGTATTTATTAGATTACAGTGATTTGTTGTGGTTTTTGTAGCAGGAGAAGGGAAGATTCTACGCATTTCTAAGCGTTGACAGAAAATGATTAATTTTGATACAATGCCTATTATTGATGGAGAAATAAACCTGATTTGAAATTGATAGTATCGAGAGTTGCTATGCATGGCTTCATTTAGTGCTATAAATTATAGCTTATCCTATTATAGCCTATAATAGGATGGTGGGGATCAATTAGAATTCTTAAAGAGCAGCGTCGTACTAGGTGTTTTTAGGTTCAATTACAGTCAATTACTGTATATAAAAACAGTCGTTATATCGTTATTAAAATTTTTATTTACAGAGATAAAATAGGAAATGTATTTTTTTATCTGAGATACGGTAATATTAAAATTAATGTTGCAGATAAGGTTCCGCTAATTACATTTAGTCGCCATGTGGTCTTTTTTTTTTTGTCATAAGCAACAATTTCAGTCAGGTTAACAACGTAACACAATTACAATTGATTTATTAATTTTAACTAGCTTTAATATTCTACTAAAGTTTAAAAATTAATACATGAACAGTAATACTCCGTATTACAATCTGCACAGATAAATAAAAAAAAAAGGAGAACAGGCTATGTCCAACTCGTATGGAAAGAGTGAGCTCCAACAAAATGACTAATTTAAACAGGGCTTAATGGCTAAAATAATAAGCTATGCAACACTAGCTTGCAGCTTAACCGCAGTTTATAATAATTTTTCATTCATTTTTTGAAAAATCGTCGCGGACCGCATTTTAGAGGCTCAATTGGGCCGTGCATTTGACAGATTTGGTGTAGAGGTTTGGAAAACGATGCGATGAAGTAAAAAATAGTGTACACACCGAGATTTGATTTGCCAACAACTTCCCTTCTCCTCCTCTGTGTACGTGTTTTTGTTGAATTGATTCAATTGTCAAATCGGAAGATTTCACTGAGATGCGACCGAGTGTAAACTTTCATTTTTTTCGTCTTCGTTTACAGGAAGTGATCGTTTACAATCATCTGAGACGAATTGCATCAATGTCGACAGGCTTATCTTGTCGTCTCAATGTTTAATCGGCTGGATTTTTTCGCTGACAATTATTTTTGGATATACTGTAGCAAAGAATAATGAATACGAATACCGATTTAGGATTCTATAGTTTAATTTAATAAAAATTTGCCACCCTTACAATTATTGTCAATCATATTAAAAAAAAAAACGAAGTAAAATAAAAACCAATACCGTATTTAATAATTGGCTTCTAAGAATAATAATTTTCTAATGAAGCAGGGCAGATTTATTAACGAGACTATACATTATTAATACGTATTGACGCATACTAATAACAGTCATTTGAAATTATTTTTTGTTTGGTTTTAGAGAGCTCTTACTTTAATATATTGTAATTAGTTACTCCAGTATATTATTATTAGAATTATCGGTACATGTACTATAATATTACCGCTACTGTATTAGAATTAGAAATTGCTAAAAAAAAAACAACGGGGAACGACAACACCAACGAACGCTAAATAGTGTTGTGACGTTACATATTATCACGACGATAAAATTTCTCATATCGTTGAGCTACCGTTTCAACCGTTTGGAAGCAAATATAATAATTATAATAGCAAATGACAGTATTTTATGCTCGTACCGGTATTAGGCTTGCTTCAAATGCTGGATCGAGGACGCGGTTAAATTACCAAGTAATTAATGTTTTTCATTAAATTAAACGGTTTCATTTTTTTTAAGTTACTTTATCACCAAAGCCAATTTTAACAGTTTAAATCTATCAGTTATTAAAATTAATATACTGATGCATGATGTTATTATTAATGTTAGAAAAACATTAGTTTAATTGGCCTAATGGTGTTTTTACTATTTATATATTTCTGAGTAATTTTATTAATTACACTTAAATTAATATAATATTTATACTATTTGTTCTGGCTTTTATATTTGTAGTTCGGTTTAAGTTTTATCAAATTTTGAATTGCTAACAGGGCCTACTTGTTTTTATAAAATAATAAGTAGTGCTAAATTATTAATCAGATACCGGTATGCTACTATAAGTGGAACTGAACCACTAATTCTGAAATTAATAAAATAAATAAAAATTTTAAAGATTGAACGAATATCTAATTGATTTGATTTTCTTTTAAGCATGTCTGTTATTTTAAATCTCAGTAAATATTTTTTCCTTGCCAATATATTGCAGATTGGAAAATGAAAATAAAAAAAAAATTTGACAATTCAACTGAATCTAATCATTTACGAATAAGTGTCTACACATTAAGTTCTTATAGCAAAAATGGGCACTTTGATTTGAGTTTATACGCTCACAAACCTATGTCTTATTATTGATGCGAAATTATGTTAAGCACTATACAGTTGCGAAATCATTTTTAGAAAAGTTTACCTTTTTTTTTTTTGTTATTTTTAAATTTAAGAGCTAAAAGAAAGCTTAGAAATGTTTATGCGAAATTTATAAGTTAAAACGTAATCGGTTCTGTTTACATTAGTTCTCGAAGACAATTATTGATCGGATGTGATGCTCGTTTATTCGCTACAAATTCCATCCCTGTCTTTCTATTGCGATACTACTACTGGTGTTGCATTGAGGTAGAGGTTGGATAGCAAAATAAATGTTTGTACAGTATAGGATGCTGTATTGTTGACTGAGCCGCTCTTTTCTATACACTCATGTTCGGTATTTCACTTGGTGAGGCTACTACTTACGGTATGCTACGCACACCTTCATCCATCCTTCAACCTTTAACGATTTCTGTCAGATTTTATTACAACTTGCGTTTTCGGTGCTAAATTGTGACGGCGAATTATGTGCAAATTGCCCTTCTGAGACGAGCGATTTAGACTAAAGTTTAAAATTTAAAATGTGAAGATGGAAAAACGTATTCATCACAATATTAACGTGTTTAACGGTCTCAGCAAAGAATTGTCGGTCTCGCAAGTGACGATTGCTGCCAACCTCACTTACGGAGATGTAAATTTTAAAGACATACTTCGGTGTTTAATATTCCTGAAAATTTATGGAGTTAGTTGCAAGATTTTTTGTTTTTTTTTTAATATGCACTTGAGTTATGTAAGCAATTAGACTCAATTGTAATCACTAATTTCAATTTTGCTTTTAGTTGGTTGGCGGCGAATTTGATATGGAACTAAACTTTGTTATTCAAGATGCGCAGAATATTAAGCACATGCTGGAACTTTTGGATCATTGTCCACCAAGTTTACAAGTAATTGTCTTTTATTATAATATATTAATTCGAGAATTTTTAGATTTTTGGTATATATATATATATTTTCATTTATTAAAAGGCCGAAATTTGGAGTGTTTTTATTGCTATTTTGCGTAAAAGCATTCGGAACCTCCAAGCTTGCACTGATGTTTTATTGATTGAGGATGTTCTTAGAAGACTTTCTCAAGCGGATAACGTTGTTTCAGGTAAATTTAGTTCGATACAAGTTTTTTTTTTTAAATGTAACCTTAAAATTTACTACATGACACTATGTTAATTTTAGATTTACTCGTTGAATTGCTTGGTGTGTTGGCGACTTATAGCATCACCGTGAAAGAGTTGAAAATGTTATTCGGCGCGATGAAAGCGGAAAAGAATAAATGGGTAAGTGATAATTTTTTTTCTCATTTCAGATGACATTGTATAAAGTGTTGAACCTAGTTTCAGCCTGCGCGTGAAGGCGTTTTCTTACTTTTTTTTTTACATTAACATTATTTTGTTCTGAAATGTCATATAAACGTTGCTTATTATGAAAGCTGAAAATGCAATTTGTCGGGTAACAGCTGGCGTCTTCGCTGTGCAGATACGGTACCTTTGAATAAATCGCTATATATTTTATCTAATTTGCAGGCAATTGACACCAAAATATTTTTTTTATGCGGAGTAATTTTCAATTAGTTATTGATTTTTATTTTACGTTTTAATGTTTAAATAAAAATGTTACGAAAGATCTTTCAGACTTCATTTTGATTAACTTTTGGTAATTTGTTTGCTAATAAATTAATTTAGTTTGAAAAGGTTTATTACTTTTTTTAAGGTTAAAACTTAGTATGCTTAATTTATTTGTAAATTCTGTCACGTAAAGTATTTAAAATTGTAAAGGTCAATGTAACTTGTAGCTTAATATGAAGTGCGCAAACGTGCATTGAATGAAAGCTATGCGTGTTTGCGATATCGTAGGAGCGTTTGATAGGTTAATCATTAATGAAATGGGCAGTAATTTAAAACGCTATTTTCATTTACTGAAATTATTATGAAACATCTATTTTAATGTTGTTTATTAATCGAACTAATGTATCGTAATACAACATGCTAATTCATTTGTAAAATTGTATGTTTAATGTAAAATGTTTGTATTTAGCCACGACATTCGGCGAAATTGTTACGAGTTTTACGGCAAATGCCTCAAAGGCAGGGTCCAGATGTTTTCTTTAGCTTTCCGGGTCGAAAAGGATCGGTAAGCTCATATTTTATTTGAGCACATTTTAGAATAACTGAAAACAAACAAACAAAAAAAAAATTAAAATAATAAACATATTGATACTCAAGTTATTTTATTTATTTTAGGCTGTCTTATTGCCACCAATTGCTAGGTGGCCTTTAGAGAACGGATTTACTTTTAGTACATGGTTTCGTTTGGATCCTATAAATAGCGTAAATATTGAGCGCGAAAAGCCATACTTATATTGGTATATTTTTTTGAATATTGTAAATATTAATGCTAGAAGAATTAAATTTATTCTTGGGTTCTATTAAGTTTTCGTACGTCAAAAGGCTTGGGTTATTCCGCACATTTTGTTGGAAATTGTTTGGTACTTACTTCAACAAAAGTTAAAGGAAAGGGCTATCAACATTGCGTCAAATATGAATTTCAACCTAGAAGGGTATAAAACTTTTTAATAAATGTCTAAAAAATTCTAATAAATTTTTGTAGTGGTACATGGTAGCAGTTGTATATATTTATAACCGATGGAGCAAAAGTGAAGTTAAATGTTTTGTTAATGGACAATTGGCTTCAAATACGGACATGAGCTGGCCGGTTAACACTAATGAGGTGCGAATATATGATGTTATTTTGTGAAAAAGTATTGTTGACATTTTGTCAAATTGTTTTAGCCATTTGATAAATGTTATCTTGGAGCGACACCTGAGCTGGGTGAAGATCACGTTTTTTGTGGACAAATGGCTGCAATCTATTTATTTAGCGAAGCTCTCAATAACCATCAAATATGTGCTATGCACAGATTGGGCCCTAATTATAAGGTATACTGTATATGAGTTGTTTTTATTTTTAAATGTCGCATTTTTATGTGCTATTTTGTGAATTTGTTTATTAAGTGTTTGTTTTATGTTTTTGTTTATTTTTGCCAACTTTAACAGAGCCAGTTTCGATTTGAAAATGAAAGTAATATGCAGTTACCAGAAAATCATAGAAAGGTTTGTATGATAAAAATTCAAATTCACTTTGTAATAAGAACCGTTTAATGGCAATTTTAAAGGCTAAGTTTTACCTTTACATCAAAATATTATTAACGAATTTGTTTAAAATTCTGGGACAGGTCCTGTACGATGGTCGGTTATCTAACGCGATGGTGTTTATGTATAATCCTGTGGCGACAGACAGTCAACTATGTCTTCAAGCCGCTCCAAAAGGCAATGTATCTTATTTCGTTCATACACCCCATGCCCTTATGCTACAAGATGTTAAGGCAGTCGTCACCTACTCCATACACAGCACTTTAAATTCAATTGGAGGGATTCAAGTAAAATTAAATTTTTTGTGCCAAGATGTTAGTAATTATATAATAGTGAAATCAACATAGGCTTTATTTCCTTTGTTTGGGCAACTGGATTTACAACATGATTATAACTCAAATCACAATGGAAAAACTGAACCAAAGCTATGGTAAAAAATATTTACTTGGGAAATTCTATTAATTATTAATTTTGTTGATTATTAGTGCAACACTTTTGGGTTTTATTTGTGATCTTGTGGAATCATCACAAACGGTACAGCAACACATGATTCAAAATAAGGGTTTTCTCATCATTAGTTACATGTTGCAAACTGCCAATCGCGACCATATGACAGATGAAGTGCTCAACGCCTTTCTTAGCCTCACTAAGCATCTTGTTACTTGCCCTAGCAGCAATAGCGAACTTCTTCTTAAACAATTATTAGATTATATTTTATTTAATCCAGCTCTCTGGATTTACACCACTCTTCCTGTAATTAATTCATCTTTTTTTACTAAAAATTTAAATAATTTGTTTATTTGGTTTTTAATATTAGGTTCAAACAAAATTGTATACTTATTTAGCAACAGAGTTTTTAAGTGATGCTCAAATCTACAGTAACGTCAGAAGAGTTAGCACAGCATTACAAACCATGCACACATTAAAATACTATTATTGGGTAGTTAATCCTAGAGATAAAAGTGGTTTAAATCCTAAAGGACTAGGTAAAATTTATTAAATATAGCAGGGAAGGTTAAAGTATGCAATTGTTAATTATTTTTAGATGGCCAACGTCCTTGCCAAAAGGATGTTGTAACGATCAGGTCATATATTTTATTATTTTTGAAGCAATTAATATTAAAAGGTAATGGTGTAAAAGAAGATGAACTACAAAGCATTTTAAATTATTTGACAACTGTCCATGAAGTAAGCTTGCAGAAATTGTTTATTTGAAAACCGATTGTTTTATTTGTCGTTTTTAAGGATGATAATCTACATGATGTTTTACAAATGCTAATGTCTATCATGGCTGAACATCCTGCTTCAATGGTTCCATCCTTTGATTGTAAAAACGGGATTAGGTGATATCTATAGATAATGATTATTACTAGAGTTGGGATTACTTAACTTACTTTTAATGTAATTTTGTATATTGAAGAACCGTATTTAAATTGCTTGCATCTCAGAGCGAAACCATACGATTGCAGGCTTTGAAATTGCTTGGATATTTTTTAAGCAGAAGCACACACAAGTAAGTTTTCCTTAATCAATTATTAGTTTCAATCTAAAATAAGAATTAATTTTATTTATATTTTAGACGAAAACATGATGTGATGAATCCCAATAACTTATATACTTTATTAGCTGAAAGGTTGCTTCTTAATACTGACGGGTTATCTTTATCAACTTATAATGTTTTATTTGAAGTAAATAAAACGATTATATTTGGTTACATGGGCTAATATTTTCTAACATTATTGTTCTTGTAGATTTTAACAGAGCATATAAATCCTCAAATTTTGTATTGCAAGCATTCAGAGCCAGAATCGCACTTTCGATTGGAAAATCCGAGTGAGAGAAATTGAAAATAAAAACTTTTATTTAATATTTTTAATCCATTATTGATTTTATAGTGATTCTGAAAGTTGTTGCTAGTTTAATAAGACAATCGAAACCTTCAGAGCAGTTGAATGAAGTTAAAAAACTCTTTTTGTCCGACATGACAATTCTTTGCAACAGTAATAGAGAAAATAGAAGGTTTTATTGATTTTTTAGTGATTAATCTATATTGAAACTAATTTTAAATTTTTATAGAACTGTTTTGCAAATGTCCGTTTGGCAAGAATGGTTAGTTGCTTTAGCATACATTTATCCCAGAAATCAGGAAGAACAGAAAATTTCGGATATGGTGTTTTCGTTATTTCGAATGCTTTTACACCATGCAATTAAATACGAATATGGTGGATGGAGAGTGTGGGTTGATACTTTAGCGATTGTTCATTCCAAAGTTTCGTTTGAAGAATTTAAATTGCAATTTGCTCAGTTATATGAACAATATGAAAGACATCGAGTTGATAATATATCGGATCCTTTAGTGAGGCAACAATGGCCAATTAGCACTATTTCTGGTTGGGACCAAATACCTGAACAGCCAACAACTAATGGATTTAGTTCGGCGTGTGAAACGCCCGTGCCAATTAGTGACAACAATGAGCATAATATTGGGGACCAAATTTCTCCTCTTGCCATAAAACCTAACTTGGACAATGACCATGACTTTGTAAATCATAATGAAGTTATTCCCTCCATAATTAGTCGTACAATTGACCAGAGAGACGAAAGTTATGTTAAAAGTGATGTTGAAACCTGTGATAGATTAGACAATATTAAAGAAGAAATTGGGAGCAATGTTTCGAAAGAATATAGTGAAATTGCTCACGAAGTGCTTGAAAAAGTGATAAACGAAACAGTTAAAGAATGTGAAAATGCATCGAAAGAAAGTGAATATGAAAATGAAGCTTTTTCACCCTGCCAACCTGACTCTGGTTACGTAGATTCTCAAAGTCCAGCATCTGATTTGTTAAACGATGTAACGGAAAATGATTCTGGAGAAAGAAGCTGTTCAGAAACAGTTAAAGATCCTTCAGATGAAATGAGAATCAGTACAGAAGAAGATAAAAGTGATAAAACTACTAGTAGTTTTTCGGGGCCAACAGATACAAGTCCGGACGGTGAAGAACCTACTTTAGGAGAAAATACAGAAATTTCCTCGTTAAATCAAGAGCATGATATAAATGTGAAAAGTTCGGCAAGTGAAGGAGATTCGTCGGTCATCAATAGCATCATTCAAAATGAGGTGCCTTTGAGATCTGATATTGACTTAACTAGTAGTGAACCAACTACCTACGTACTTTCTTCTGAAACGGAAACATTAAGTGAAATTAATAAAGATGAGGCATCCGTGCCAGTTCAAATAGTAAGTCCAGTTAGCGACCCTTCAAAACAGAATGTATCGAACGATAGGCGAAGCATGCCTCTTGGTGGTTATTCGACGCGGCACGATAAACCTAAGTCACACAACCCAACTTCTAGATCAAATAGCTCGTCAGGTATTTTTTAAATTAAATTGTTTGATTTTTGGGTTTTTATAATTTTTGGATTATAATATTAGGCCGTCAGATGTTCAATACTGCTCCTCCACGGCCACCATTTCGAATTCCTGAGTTTCGGTGGTCAAATATTCATCAACGACTTTTGTCGGATTTATTGTTTTCTTTGGAAACTGACGTTCAAGTTTGGCGCAGTCACAATACAAAAACTGTCATTGACTTTGTTAATAGCACCGAAAATGCCATTTTTGTGATCAATACTGTGCATTTGATTTCTCAATTGGCTGATAATATT
The DNA here is from genome assembly GCA_034692225.1 of Polydesmus complanatus. Taxonomy (NCBI): domain Eukaryota; kingdom Metazoa; phylum Arthropoda; class Diplopoda; order Polydesmida; family Polydesmidae; genus Polydesmus; species Polydesmus complanatus. The sequence goes on from JAQGAZ010000660.1 coordinate 39,050, forward strand.
ATTATTGCTTGTGGCGGTTTACTTCCGCTTTTGGCTTCTGCAACTTCTCCTAATGTGAGATAGTGATCTTTTAAAGGTTTCTATTATTGTATAATTAACTATTTTTTCAATTATTCTAGACTGATTTAGACGTAATAGAACCAACGCAAGGGATGAGTATTGAAACGGCAGTGGGTTTTCTTCAACGACTGGTTAATATGACTGACGTGTTAGTTTTTGCCAGTGCTTTAAATTTTGGAGAATTGGAAGCTGAAAAAAACATGTCTGCAGGTGGAATTTTGAGACAGTGCCTTCGTCTTGGTAATTATTTTGGTTTTTATTAGTTTTTACATTCTTTGTAAATTCCAAATTCTAAAGTTTGTACTTGTGCTGTGAGAAATTGTTTGGAGTGTCGAGAGTGCCAGCGATTGGAAGCTATCAATGGAAGGTCTTTAGGGAACGGATTAATTACTGGCGAAAATGAAGAAAATTCTAATAAACCGTCCAATTCGCTCCAAGCTCTTATCGGCGGTGTTCAGCCTTCACCTAAAGTAATAAATAATAATTAATTGTATTATACCAAATTACTTATTTAAAAATATAGAATATAGTTGAAAATTTGGGCGGTCAGAATACACCTATTCGCGACGTTGATAAGCTTCTTCAAGATATGGATGTGAATCGATTGCGAGCTGTTGTTTACAGAGATGTAGTGCGTTGTATTGCGTTGATTATTATAATTTGTTGCTAATTATCGATTTTATCGATTAACTTTAGGAGGAGACTAAACAAGCGCACTTTTTATCTTTAGCAATTGTTTACTTCTTGTCAGTTTTAATGGTTTCAAAGTATCGTGATATTTTGGAACCACCGGTGTACAGATCCATAAGTCCAACACGTGAACGGCGAAGTTCAATAACACCACAGAGGCGGTTGTTAAATTCGCCCACATCTCGGGAGAATCATCCTGCACAAGGTGCTATTTTACCTTATTGCGAGCTTGTAAAATGAAAAATTAATTTAAAGTTATATCTAGTTACGCCGTCAACTAATTCCGCAGAATGTCTGGAAACTGTTTCAGTTGATGGAAAAAATGACAATGGAGACTATGAGGTGATTGTTTTGGATGACAAAGATTCTAGTGTTATTGCTGATCAATCTTCTGTGAGTGCAAATACTTTACCAGCACATTAAATCTTTTTATCATTGATATATTTAGGAAAAGACAAAAATCGCTGTCGTGAACGATGTCAATCTGGATTCAACTCTTGCGGTCACATCTTCCTCAGAAGCAGCTGTTATTGATTTTGTACAAGACGGAATACATATTAATGCAAATGGAAATGCATCAAACGAAGGGTTGGAACCAGTTTTAATGAATGTCGCTAGTGGGGATCATTCAATTGTAAATTCTGCATTGACTTCAATAGTTGAAAATCAGACTATTTTAAATGGAGATAGTATAAATTATAAGGATATTAAAGAAACGGAATCTATGGACTCAATTATTCTCAGTAATTCTACTGCTGGTTCTACTAGTAATATTTTGAAGGATCGGGGTGAAAAACCTCAAAGTGAAATATCAATATTAAGCCATACTGCTGTAGTTTCTCAGGTGGAAATAGTTCCTCATTCTTCTTCCTCTGCCGACGACCTTCACAAAACAAGACCAGAAGACCTAAACATAAAGCCATTCGGCGACGGCGAGCCTATTTTAACAGTTCCAACTCCTTCACGCGAGGCTAGTCTAACTCAAAAGTTGGAAACTGCTTTAAGTACGATATGTCCACTGTTACAAGAAATTATGGTCGATTTTGCACCTTTTTTATCGAGGACATTGATAGGTTCACATGGACAAGATTTACTGATGGATGGAAAAGGCAATATTTTCAAAATTATTTGATTTATTTTAAAAAATTAAATGTTTCATTTTTCGTTTATAGGATTGACTACCTTTAAGAACAGTACATCTGTAGTTGAAGTTGTAATGCTATTATGCTCCCAAGAGTGGCAAAATTCTTTACAGAAGCATGCTGGTTTAGCATTTATTGAATTAATAAACGAAGGTAGACTTTTATCGCATGCCATGAAAGATCACATTGTGAGAGTTGCCAATGAAGCTGAATTTATTCTTAATCGAATGAGAGCGGATGACGTCTTAAAACATGCAGAATTTGAAGTAAAAGTGTAATTAAAAATTGACCGATTTTATGTTCATACTGTATTTTTTTCGTTTATAGTCACTTTGCGCCCAAACACTTCTTGAACGTAAAGAAGAAGAACGAACATGCGATCATTTAATTACAGCAGCTCGTCGAAGAGACCATGTCATTGCAGGTCGAATAAATGAAAAAATAGAAAATATTCTTAATCATAAATATGGTGCTTGGGGATGTGGACAATTATCCAACAGCAAGTATGAAAATTGTGTATACAAAATTCTACATTTTTAGCTTTTGTTCAAAACAATATTATATTTGTAGATCTTGTGAATTTTGGAAATTAGATGTTTGGGAAGATGATGCAAGACGAAAGAAACGATTCGTTCGCAATTGTTATGGTTCTTCGCATCCTGAAGCAACTTTAAAAGCTGCTATTGAACATGGTACATTCAAAATTGTAAATTTATATGAATTTAATAGTAGTTTATATTTTTGTAGGCGCTCCGGAAGATGCGATCTTGCAAGCTCGAGCAGCTTTTCACGCGCACTTAGCCGCTAATCGCAAATTACAGCAACAGCAAATGCCATCTAATGACTTTTTGGAAGATAGCGAATTGGCTCAATTAGATGATAAAGATCTGGAAACTGAATTTAATAGTACATTTTGTAAATTTTTTAATTAATTTACGTTGTAACATATTTAATTTAGATCCAATCAGTCTTAGTACTAAATGCAAATTGGTAGCCGCAGGATTTGTGGTAACTGGAATTATGTCTATTACAAACACTGAGTTGTATTTTGAAGTAGATGACGAAGATCCCGATTTTAAAAATGTGGATAAAGAAGTATAATTATTGAATGTCATTAATATTACGAGTAATGCGGGTATTTTTACATGATATTGTGTGTTTTATTAGGTTTTAAAATACTGTGACCATGTTCATGGAAAATGGCACTTTACTGAAATTCGAGCTATTTTCTCTCGCAGATATCTTTTACAAAACGTTGCGATTGAAGTTTTCTTGGCTACGAGAAGTAGATTTTTATTTTATTTAATATATTTTAACGTAATGAAAATTTATTTTCATCTTTAGCTTCTGTAATGTTCGCCTTTCATGATCAAGCTATGGTAAAAAAGGTTGTCAAAGCTCTACCGAGAGTTGGTGTAGGAATTAAATATGGCATTGCTCAGACCAGGTATTTTTAATTGATATTCATTGGCGTGAACAATGTTACACAATATAAATCTTAGGAGAGCTTCGATGATGTCTGCACGACAACTATTTCACGCTTCAAATATGACACAGAAGTGGCAAAGAAGAGAAATTACTAACTTTGAATATCTCATGTTTCTTAACACAATTGCAGGTATTTTTTTTTTTTTAAATGTGTTTAATTAAAAATCATGCAATTTGTTTTTGTGTAGGCCGAACATATAATGATATGAATCAATATCCTGTTTTTCCATGGGTTTTGACAAATTACGAATCACCAGAGTTAGATTTAAATTTGCCGAGCAATTATCGAGACCTTTCTAAAGTAATTTATGATACTGATTATGATATGCTACAATTAAATATTTATTGGTTTAGCCAATTGGCGTACTAAATCCCAGTCGAAGAGCATTTTTTGAAGAGCGCTATAGCGCGTGGGAACATGATCAAATTCCTCCATTTCATTATGGCACACATTATTCCACAGCTGCATTTACGTTAAATTGGCTTGTTAGAATGGTAGTGCTTGCTAGAAAGAACAATTTTAATAAAAAAACCTTAACTAATTTCAAAATTTAAATAGGAACCCTACACGACAATGTTTCTTGGATTACAAGGTGGAAAGTTTGACCATGCAAATCGTTTATTTTCTTCGGTGGCCTTAGCATGGAAAAATTGTCAAAGAGACACTTCTGATGTTAAAGTTTGTTTAACTCATTTGTATTAAAGTTTAAACAATTTTTGATATTTTGTACTTTAAATTATAGGAACTTATACCAGAATTTTTTTATTTACCGGAAATGTTTGTAAATTCCAATCGCTATGACCTCGGGAAGCAAGACGACGGTCCTGTTGTTGATAACGTTGAACTACCACTTTGGGCATCATCCCCAGAAGAATTTGTCCGAATTAATAGAATGGCACGTAATAATTACAAACACAATTTTACAGATGTAACTAATAAACTAGTTTCTTAAGGCATTGGAATCGGAATTGGTTTCTTCTCAATTGCATCATTGGATAGATCTAATATTTGGTTATAAGCAAAGAGGTACAATAATTAAATGCATAACGATATATTTTATTTATTTATATATATATATAATATTTATTGGTTAAAAATTATGTTAATAATGTTAAAACCAATATGTCCATTCAGGTCCAGAAGCAATTAGAGCAACAAATGTATTTTATTATTTAACCTACGAAGGAGCAGTGGACATTGAATCAATGACCGACCTTTTAGTAAAAGAAGTAATTTTTTGGGAATTTTTACGAGTTTTATATTATCAAGAAATGTGTAAATCGTAGGCCGTTGAAAATCAAATTCGCAATTTTGGGCAAACACCGTCTCAGTTGTTACTGGAACCTCATCCTTCTAGAAGTTCCGCTATGCATCTGGTAAGCCTTATTATAAGTTTTTTATACGCCTCTTCTAATCTTAATTTAAATTTAGACACCTATGATGTTCACACCCATTCCTGACGATGTGTGCATGATAATGAAATTTATATCAAATTCTCCTATCTGCCATCTTTCAGCCAATACTTATTCGCAGTTGCCAACACCATCAGTAGTGTCTATCACTTGTAGTCAAAATTTCGCTGTTAATAAATGGAATCCTACTTTTACAGGTAATTCACAAAATGATACACTGTAATACAACTATTTTAGATTTTTAAGTCATAATTTATATACTGTATTTAAATATGATTTCAATAAAGGAAACCTTCCTTCCCCTGGTTACGCTGACGGCAATTCTCAGCAACAGCAATCACAATTACCCCTGGCAATGGATCCAGTTTTATGTAGCACGAATTTATATTTGAACTTCAGTTTATGGTCACCATGTTAATTTTTGAATTTACTAATAGCTTTAACCGTGGGCATGCAACGTCGTCATTTGGGAGACAACTTTAGTCAAAATATTCAACTTTGTTCCAATTGTTTTGTGACTACTGTTGATAGCAAATTTATATTAGCTTGCGGCTTTTGGGACAACAGTTTTCGTGTTTTTTCAACTGAAACAGGTATAAACTGACCACTTTTTAAAATTGTCAATTTGATTTCTATTGAAATTTACATTAGCCAAAATTGTGCAAATTGTTTATGGCCATTACGGAGTGGTAACCTGCCTTGCTAGATCGGAATGCAATATTACAGCCGATTGTTATATTGCCTCTGGTTCTGAAGACTGCACTGTTCTACTGTGGCATTGGAATGCTAAAACGCAAACTATTACTGGTGAAGGTATAATTTAATTTTTTTACATAAATTTAACAACCTCTGCTTATAAAACGGCGAAAATTTCAGAGAATTTTAATTTTTTTATTAGGCGATTTTCCGACTCCTAGAACTACTTTAACGGGACATGAACAAAAAGTAACTTGTGTTGTAGTATCAGCCGAGTTGGGATTGGTAGTTAGCGGTTCGAAAGGTGAGCTATTTTAACATTATTTAATTGTCGTAAAGGTTTTCTGTAATGACTATTTTTTAAGATGGTCCTGTTTTATTACATACTACAAGTGGTGATTTGTTAAGCGTTTTGGAAGCTCCAGAATCTTTTCTAAGTCCGAGATTGTGTTCACTTTCTCGGGAAGGTCTTATACTAGTCAACTATGAAAAGGGAAATATCTGCACCTTTACTATTAACGGAAAACGATTAAGGCACGAGTCGCACAATGATAACCTTCACGTAAGCTGCTGCTGCATCATTAACAAAATGTTTAATTTTGTTAAATGTTAAATTATTTTTTAGTGTTTAACGATGAGCAGAGATGGTGAATATTTAATGACTGGTGGAGATAGAGGTATTGTTGAAGTATGGAGAACATTTAATTTGGCATTACTTTATGCATTTCCAACTTGTGATACTGGTGTGCGATCCTTGGCACTCTCACATGATCAAAAGTAAAAATTTAGGATATTATAAAGATATTTGAAAAATAAAACTTAATGAAAACATTGTTAGGTTCCTTTTGGCAGGATTAGCAAATGGATCCATTGTTGTTTTTTACATTGATTTTAACCGATGGCATCATGAGTTTCAACAACGTTATTGAGAAGACCCAAAACTTTAGTTTTCAAGTGTATGTATTATAAATATAATATGTAAAGGTGTACAAGTATAGCTTGAAGCTCTTCATGGAAATTAAGTAACATTTATCTTTTCGGATATTTAAATATTGTACAGATAACACAGTACGTTTATCATAATTTTTAAAAATTTGATATATCGATAGGCAATTATGGGGACTCTCATTGGGATTACACTTACAGACTGAAGGAAGTTAATAATTATAATGTATCCAGTTAAAAAAAGGTACGAAAAACTGAATGACAGTTCTAATTTTATAGATATTGTATATGTATATACGAATTTCATTTTATTCCGTGAGAGAAAAATTATTTTCGTTGTTAATTAAAATGGGGCACAGACAGTGTTGTGGTTTTGGTACTATCATGCTAGTTCGTTATTTCATCTAGTCATTATAATTAAGGCAAACTTAATAAGAAATATTCTTTTATTAAGATACTTTGCATAACTGCATGTTGCATAGGTTGTTTTCTAAATAAAATCTTCACCACATTCCATAATATTGTTGAGGATCTCGAAAGTTAAACGCTCGACGTTTGAAAATGACCACATTTATAGATTAAAGTCACTAGAAACTAGAGGACATTTAGTTAGTTTTAATTTAATTAAAAGTTTTAACAAAATACATTTCTGCTAGGAATTTTGTGTTTCGCGATTATTGAATGAGTGTTATATTGTTGAGAATTTTTAATGCTTATATACCACCCTAATCGAAATATTAGTGGTAAAATAAAATACTTATCACGGTGATTTGATAAGTTTATTAAGAACTCATAAGTAAAAGGATTTCAAATTTTGTGTATTTCTGAGTTTGCCAATATGTGTTTGTTTATAAAATTAATGCAACTGAAGGGCGTATTGTGTGCCACTGATCTCGCCTGACTCAAAATGCCAAACCCCAAACGATATCCAACATTCCCCTCACTGCATTCGTTTTTACATGCAGGTTAGCTGACATTAAAACCTGAACCAATATTAGGCTATAATTATTGTAAGGGCAAAAAGAGATTTATAATACTAGAGTACCATTTTTCGAATTCTGCCAGTGAATCAATTGCATTCCCAACATATTTTTCATTTATTTAGTATTTCGGCGTAGTATTTCAGAGTATCGAAAGCATAATAATTATATATCAAAAATAAAAATTATAAGCAAGATTAATAGAAAGGCAGCTAGATCATTATAAATTTTATGCATTTTTATCCCAATGCGAATGTAGAATATGATAGATTCTGGACTAATGAAATTAATTCTTAATTTATAAAAAGCAACTAATTTCTAATAAAGTAGATAATTGAGTTATCTTACAAGTTTAGTGGAAGACTAGTTGGTGGAAGAGCGATTGGTGTAAAATTTAAAACTGTAAAAATTTGTTCAAATAAAAATAAACATCCGATTATTTGTATAAATTTAATTTTGATTCATGATTTGCTTTAAACATAATACCTGAGCAGTTGGTTATTGCTCAATTGAGAATTTCGAACATCTTTGAATAAAAATTGAAGGAACAATTTTCACGATTAAGTACTAAGCCTATTTTGCGTAAATAGAATAAACGAAAAATAAAAAAGTTACAAATAATAATAATAGAATGTATTATTTTTACACTACATATATAAGATAGATATGTGTTGGACACAGTGTTTTTAGCATGGTGAAAGACTTTTATCAATTCAACAGCTCATAACTCGAGAATGTAAAATGACCTCCTCTACATCATGGTGATAGCCATGAGTCTCCATCTCTCTTAGTTTTTAAGTTATTCCACCTGCTTGAAGTGAAGTTGAATGGATAGGTTTAAACCTATCCATTTGACCCCAAATCAGAAATTCACCAAAAATCCGAAGTCTTTTTAAATTCAATTTGAAGTGACTTTGTAGATGTAAAATGACCTCAAGAACACGATTACGGGGTTCATAAGTCTCTTATCTCATTGATTTGACATATAGGCCTACATGTATCTTCAAGTTTTTTCGTTTTTCAGCTGAAACTTCACTTCAAGCGGGGTGATTTCTGAAACTTCTCGACTGAATAACTTAAAAAGTATTCACGGCTATACACGATGGTGATATCACCATCGTGTAGAGAAGGTCATTTTACATTCCCAAATAAATCTTTATTCAAATCAAAGCACTCGTTCTCAAGTTATAAGCAGTTGAATTTTTAAAAACACTGTGCTAAGTTACCCTCTCCATTTCACGCGATTTGGGGTAGCCCAAATCAGAAATTAACCAAAAATCCTAAGTATTTTTAAATTCATTTTGAAGTGAATTTTTAGATGTGCGAGTAAAATGACCTCAGAAACACGAAATTTCATGGATCATTTGTCTCTAGCCTATTGTCTAGTCGTTTTTTTAAGTTTTTTCGTCTTCATTTCATTAAAACTCATAAATTCACTAAAAAACAAAGTGTTTTCGAATTGTTTTAAAAGTGACTTTTTAGGTGTAAAATGACCCCAGAAACACGATTCCGTGGTCCATACGTCGCTAGCTCATCGATTTGAGTCGTTTTTTTTAGGTTTTACCGTCTCTTAGCTGAACTTTCACTCTGTCAGAACACTTTTTTGAAACTTCTTGGGCTCATAACTTAAAAACTAAAAGAGATAGAGACTTGGGGTAACACCATCGTGTAGAGGACGTCATTTTCGGACGTCAAAATCGGATTACTTGTTCACGAGTTATAAGCAGTTGAATTTTTGAAAATCCCTTTAAAACATATCCATTTGACCCCCGATCAGAAATTGACCAAAAAACAAAGTGTGTTTAAAATTTTTTTTAAGTGACTTTATAGATGTAAAATGACCTTAGGAACACGATTCCATAGTCCATAAGTCGTTATCCCATCGAGGCGTTATTTAGGTTTTAATCGTCTTTAAGCTGAACTTTCCCTCCACCAGGGCACTTTTTTGAAACTTCTCGGTAGAATAACTTAAAAGGAGACAGAATTGAAGGTCATTTACGGTGCTCAACTGCGTAAGCTGTTAATTTTTGTTTAACCGCTTACGATTGGCAAGGTTTGCTTATAAATTCATACTTTTATTGTTGCCTACTATTATTGTAGGCTACTTAATGAATTTTTGATTTTTTAAAGCTGAATTCGGAAATCATTCTGCGGAAAAACATATTAGTACAGTGTACTTGCGAATATTTGAAAGATTTTATTTTGTTTCCTGAGGTACCGGTATTGAAATAGTTAATTTATTTTCTATAATTGAAGTTTCGAGATGTTTCACTTTTTTCTAGTTTTCTTAAAACAAGTACAGTATAAGGCAAATTCAAGACGGCACTTACAGTAATTGAACAAGAAGATCAAAAAGTTACCGGTAAAAAATATAGTTAATTTTCTTTTTGAATATCGAATTTAACAGAACAACTACATAAGTATTATTATTGAAAGCATTCCGATCTAAATTCAAATAATCGTAGAAAACAAAAATTTAGAAATCGAACAAAGTTTTTTAAATTTTATCCAAACCTGATATTATCGATCTGTTTGGCAACCAAAATGTACTTATAATTGTATAGTTTTATATGCTTGGATTTGACACTCCATAATATCTTCTCACTCTCATATTGTAATGTCAAACGAAAGAAGGTGTGTGGCGATCACTTTCATGTACCATTACTCAAGTGCACACTGAATTTTCGATAATTCTTTTTTTTTTTTGGGTACTCGTTTCGTTTTCTAATTCGTTTTGAGTTTTAGTTTGAAGGATAATTTTACGTACGCCTGGATAAGTTGCAGAAGAGTACGGCTGATCTGGAGAGTGGAGAATCAGCTGAAGGAGAGGGGCTTATTTTCAGGTGTACAAACTATTTCAACTCAACAGTTTAAGATAAATATAATTCATTTTTATGATTCCTAAAGTAATGGCTATTTTTTTGTTATTTTCTGAAAAGCCTCAGCATTATAACATACAAATCAAAAGAGGAGGTTATCCATCGTATAGAGGAGGTTATTTTACATTCCTATGCAAATTTTGAAGAAAATCAAAACACTGGTTCCCGAGTTATGAGCAGATGAAATTTCAAAACACCTGGATCAGATCAGACACCAGATCAGAAATTAACCAAAAAAATCAAGTAAATTGATTTTTTAGATGTAAAATGACCTCACGGACACGATTTTAAGGTCCGGAAGTCTCTAGCTCATTGATTTGACGTGTTTTTTTTTTTTTTAAAGTTTTTTCTAGTTGAGAAGGGTATCTTGATGCGCCGGAATAATTGAACGCCATTGGCACCTAGCGGCTGGTGGCATAGGTAGCAAAGCCGATGTCGGAATGGGATCGGTTGGGAACGAAGTGTTCAGATGGTGGACTATAGAGGAGCGCTGACTACACAAGACAATCAAGTGGCTTAGTCGAGTATTGCCATCGTGTCGAGTTCAAGTCGCACAGCTTCAAAAGTAAAGACTCTGCTCCAAATCGAGAATGCGAAAGGTCTCGGGAGAGAAAACGATAGTCGCCACATCAGGACCAAGGCAGAAGACGTGAGCGATCCAGATCGCGTGATAGAGAATGCAGTAAAGACTATGATCAACGTGTAGGATACCACGATGATCAAGATAGAGAGAATAATTTCATTCATCGAGGGAGGATGGTCATCGAAGTTACGGTAAGCTTTTTTTTTTTTTTTTCTAACGATTAACATTGTTATTGTTTAGGCTATAACTTTTAAGATATTGGCTGGATACTGGCAGATAAGATCTGTAATATCAGGCCATCCCATTTGATTAAAAATCAGAAATGGAGCTCAAAAACAAAGTGTGTTAGAAATTTTTCAAAAGTGACTTTTTAGATGTAAAATGACCTCAGGAACACGATGCCGTTGTCCGTTGGTCGACATCGCATCGATTTCAAAAGTTATTTAGGTTTTATCGTTTGTGAGCTGAACTTTCACTCCGTTTTGGGGATTTTTTGAAACT
>JAQGAZ010000661.1:0-50425 GCA_034692225.1 Polydesmus complanatus
CCCCCCCCCCCCCCCCCCCCCCCCCCCCCCCCCCCACTTAAACACTATTCCAAATTTCATCGTCAAAACAGATACATATTTGTTCAAAAAAAAAAATCTAATTATTATTATGCAAGTTTTTGCTGTTTGTTTTAAGGTTATTGAAGAAAGAAAAAACATTTCTTTTTTTCCCAAGGAATAATAATAAATCGGGTTATGAAGTTTGGAAACTCAATTTTGGATTATAATGTGAGGGATAAATCGTCTATGTTTATTGCTTTCGGAACTTTTACAAGGTATTGACTTTTTTACTACTGTTGTACGAGCGTTATTAATGGATCCGGAACGGTCTGGATCGGCTGAATCGTGAAATATTTATGTCCGTTGACCAACAACTTAGTAATAATGATTATTTTACACTTTCCAATTTTCTTATTTGATCCTCCGGAATAACACGTATTTGGGCAATTTTTTTTATATATTTATTTATTATTATTTAATAAAGATACGTTATGAACCCAATGTTTTTTGCAATCGAAAAGTCATAATTTTATTACTCCGTATATTAGATCGATTGATAAATTATTATAAAATTGTTTTTATTGAATTGCTCCATTCAAAATTCATCATGGCGATTCCAAATCGCTAATCTCAAAGGGAGAGCAAGAATGACGAACTCGGCAATTTTATTAAGTTTTATGAACTTTTTATACCGTTTTTATGAGATTGTAGGCAAGTGTATTTAATGGTTTAACTCTTCTGGCTGCTCCAAATGTGTTATAAGTCATAATTTATTTAGCTACGCTCGCGCTTTTTTTTTATTTTTTTTTATTATTTTTTTTTTTTCGTTTACCGTATATACGTGGCGTGTACTCGTGCGCTCGCACATTTCGGAAATTTATTTAATGCAATACAGTATACAGCCAAGCTAATATTTACAAAGAAAGAATACTGAGGGGGGATGGTTAGGATCCCTCGTTACCTCGCGCGCGGCTCATGCAAAGCTCCATAATTTTAACTTATATATCTTTGAGCTTAGGGTATTATCTGCTCTGCCGTGCATGTACCATCCATTTCGATAAGTAGAATTGCTTAGTTGACCGAAGAAAATGCATGGACCACGCTTCCTACTTCACTAAAAGGATCATTTTTCTCATTAATTTGTTTTAGTTTGATGCTGTTTACAGCCGTTAAGCTTGATTTCCTATAGGCTTTTTATTACTGCAGAAAATTCAACTTTACTTCCGATTTTTAGTTTGCAACATTTTAATAATAGTAAATTTTTTTTAAAAATCACACACATTCATTACTGAAGTAATAAAATATTTTGGTCGGCTTTAATGATACAAGAAGATTATCGATAAATATTTTTTCTATATGTTTACAATTTAATATCCTAGAACCGAAAGTGACTTGTTGAGCTTTTCATATTGCGGATTTATTCCCATGTAAAAATTGGTCTGCAAAACTATGCACATCCTGCAGAATTGTGCACAAACATGAATTATACAGTATACAGATCGCGTTTTCTATTAACCGTTATAGCTTTACTTGCAATTTCCTCAGTGAGTGAACTACACAATTTTGTTAAAAATTGAATTTGATTTGTTATTTTAAAATACTGTATTGACTTTATTTTTAACGTGGATTTTATTTTATTCTTAAATTTTGAACAATTATTATCATATTGATTCGCACGGTGGAAAATTTATTATTATTATATTTTTTTTTTTCTTACTTTCTCTCCGTGGGTTGGATAAATTTTATTAGCGAGCGCAGCATCGACTGCGGAGATGATTGGAACCTTGATGTCCGATCGAGGGCAATGAAAACGAAGGCAATAAATTCGATATGCCCAGCATGCGTACAAACTTTGATGTTTGAGTTTGTTTATTTATTGACTGAATAAGATAGTCGTGTGTGTACCGTTATATTCCCTTGACTTTACAACCATCCGCATCAAAAATTGCTTATTTACATCATTTATACATTTTAGAATAAATAAACATACTATTATTATACGTGGACATGAATAATAAATAGCAAATAATGTTTATTTTTTTTTTGATTAATTTAATAATTACTTTTGTATAGTTGATTGAAAGCAAAATAATTTTCAATAGAAGATCAATTTTATTTATTGATAATGAAATTGCGAAGCGCTTTTATGCAAGAAAAAAAAATGACCTCCCCGACTTCCAAACTTCATTATTAGAAGTCGCGCTAATGAGAATGTCGGTAATTTACCTTTATCTCAAAATTACTCGTTTCAACTCTTATCGTCGGATCTTCTAGGTTTTTTAATGCATCTTTTAGGTCGCTGAGAATCGACGAGCGATACAGGCACTCACCAAAACTGGCACTCGTACAATAGAATTTAATTAAATGTGCTCAATGTGCAACTTGTTCAGCTCCGCGCAGATACTTTCTCACTTCTCGTTACATTGTTAAATAGGTACCGAAATTTCACTTTGATGCAAAATTGTATTACTGCATACGAGTAGTCTTCAAGTTGTGGGTTATACGTTAATTTCCTTTGAGAAATTTCTGTTGACTTGTTATATTAGAGCTAATGGTTGGTGCGCGCTACTAATGTTAATCGCATTTTTTTTTTTTTTTTTTTTACTTGATTTATCTAAATAACGCCGTGTGACATTATTTATATATTTTCAAGGGAGAGAAAAATAGATCTAAGAAGATTGTTTACTTACGTTTTATTTCTCGGCGGATTTATTATTCCGTTTTTATTTAAGTAAGAAAATTACTGTTCCATTGAATGTTTAAAGTAAATGAAATCGTCCAAATGCAAATCAACCGTATTACAAGTTTATCCAACGGTTTTTCTAATTAAAGCATTAATTAATTCAGATAGTAAAATTGCGGTTTAATATTAAATTATGCGTATTATAAAATAATATTATTAATAAAAAAAAATATTTAATTTGTTACCCCGGCCCAGCACTCAGGTTGTTGGCAATTGATTGTCGGAAATGTAGACGTGAATGTGCTCATGTCATTAAAATGTCATAATCGATTGATTTGACGTTATAAAACAAAATAGGTTGTTAACATATCTTTGATAGTATAAATAAAGGGGAAAATCGGTCGGTTTATTGGTTTGTGTTTTACGGCACCTTGTGTTTGAAAGAATTAGTAATTTGCAAAGGAATAAAAAAAACCATTTAAGGGGCTTACCATTAAAACTGTAGAAAAAACCTTTAAACCGTTAAAAAAATATTTAATTTAATATAACGTAAGTTGATTAAAGGGACTGGATTTTTTTTAAACTTTTTTTTTTTTTTGTTTTGTTTTATTTAAAAATTCATGTTGGAATCGATTAAGAGACAGGTTGAGAGATATGAGCTCCAATAGAAGTTGATTGACGTTTAAACCAAGAAACCGAGTTCCTCGGGGAATGGCGCATGACACTCACTTTCTAAACAACCCTTGTCTTTCTTTGTCACAGTCCGTGTCACTTGAAAAGTGACATATTCAAACGTAAAAAAAAAAAATAATTTTGCGTCATTTGCATGTAACTTTGTCATTTATAGGCTTGTAGTTACGGTACCGTAATAACTTCTCTAATGATAGTAGAATTAGGATAAAAACAGTGAGGACTGCAATAATTATTTTTTTCCTTATAAATAATAAAAAAAATACAACAAATTATTTTTTTCTGTGAACCATGTTACAGTATAAGTGCTAAAAGCATATTATGTGTACTTGTGATTTTAAACTTAGTACAAGTACAGTTCTAGTACATGTACACATACAAGTAGATTTAGCAATTTTTTTATTTTATACAATAAATTTTTTAAAGATAAATATTGTATTTATTTAGTAGTAAATTTTTTTTTAAAAAACCGAAATTACTCTTTTTAAGATATCTATTTAATCATTGACACGATTCCAAAGCTTTTTGCTTATCCAAAAGAAACATTTCGTGTCATGTTTTTTTTTATTGTTTTGCCACTGGCTTGAATTTTGATAAAATAGTATTTTACATAGGGCCAGTCGTTTCTTTCGTAGGTTACATGCAAAAATAACACACACAAAGAAAAACTCCCATAGCTAAACAAAGGAAAATTTATATAAACTATTGATAAACGACCCAAACGCAAGTCTCGGGTGGTTATGTCTTTTTTTCCACGTTTATTTTGTAAAATATTGTGGGACTATTCACTTTTGTATACGGCTCATTTTTTTTATTATTATTTTACAGAATATGATACTGTATGTAAAATTATGTAGTCGAAAAATAAATAAAATAAAATTATAGAAATTTTGCATTTTTGGAACCATAACTTTGTGCAAAAGATGGGTTTGCATTACTGTATTTCGAGTATTGTACTAGTGCAGATACTCAGAAAAGCAACAATTTGCCTGACAGATGGAAGAAGGAAACTTTTTAAATAAAAAAATCCAGTCGAACGATTTATTGTTGTACGGAGACTAAAAAAATTATTATTTTTCGTACCGTAGTCTTAATATTTTTAAGAATTCGGAATTTTGTTTTCCAGTGAGTAGGCCTATAATTTATAAATTATTGTCGTAGACATTTATATTTATGACTAGTTTTATAATTAACGATTTTTAGGCGTAAAATGTTTTTAAAAAATCACTTGGGATGGAATTATGAATCGTTTTTATAAAATACGTAGTATATAAAAATCGATCGGTAATTAGCGTTTTCTATCTACATGTAAACTTTTTCTTTATTCTTAAAATAAGTTTAAAATTCCGAGTATTGAGTAGAGATAAATCATCTTAATGGCTATTGAGTAGCGTAACATTTAAGAATTAATAGAGCTACAATATGCGTTGACCTATCTAGTCTATTTGTATGAATCTTATATATTTATTTGATCTTTGTCAAACATTATTTTTTTTAATGGCTCTTTGTTTTCTGGGGACCATTGAAGTTAGTCGCACCCGCTAAGAGGCTATTGCTTATTGTTTAAAAGTAAAATAATAAATAGGGGCCTACACTGTACTTTAAAGCCCCATCTTATGATAACTTGTGTTGGGAAGGGTGGCAGCCCATAAAAATGGTCAGAGGAGGGGTCTGGGGCCATGCCCCCAAGAATAAAAAAAAATATTTGTGTTTGTTTAAACGCGCCACATTGATAAGAGAGATACAGTAATGAATTCTGTAAAACTTGTAGTGACTACAGATTTAATTGTACGTTTACAGTAGTATACTGCATAATATACATAAGATATAGATATTGATCAAAAAAGTGAAATGGGGTTGAACAACTTTAGAATAAAAAAAATTGTAAAATATAAATTTCATAATTTCAATAATTTTTATGAAATATGCATTGGCGTAGTATTATTGTTGCGCGCCATCGAAATTATTATAGAGCTGTCAAATGGCGGCAGATAATGAGCGCATTTGTAGAGCAACGACGCGTAATATCTCCAAACGCTTTCTTTCCTTTACGAGTCTAGAATAAGATAAATGTGCAGATGTCTTCTGTTGCGGAATATAATAATCGTCTAACGATGTCGCAACGAGTACCCAACAGATGAACCCTAATTTGACTTAATAAATAAGAAAAAAATATATAAGTACCTGTAGTCGCGTTTTTGATTCGAAATCAGTTGAAAAGAACCTCGGTTGCGACAATAAGTTAGTAGGGGAAATAGTTTTGAAGCTAATATACGAGGTAATATACCGCAATTATTAATTATTGATTGCATGTTTAGTCTGCAATGCAAAATGAAAGGATAGCTTATTCTTTTTGGTTGCGCTATGCAGTAGTTTAATTAATATTAATTTTTGCATTAAATTTCAACTTCTGTAGCTATAATTACACGATACAGTACTTTTGAAATTAATTGCTTTCAATGCTTGTTAAATTAAAATGTAATTTAGTGTTTTGAAGCTGTCGAAATTGAAACTTTTTAAAAAGTAATTTGCTTTAATTGTTTTTAATTGCTTCTATAAAAAGAAAATTTTTAATTACACTTAATTGGCGTAATTTTAAATGTTTTTAATTGAAGTAGTGTCTAAAGTACTGTCCGGCTCAGGACAATACATTAATTAAAAAAAGTAATATGTAAATAAAATTAGTTTGATGATTATAATTTATAAAACAGCAAGAGCAAATATTTATAAAACTTAGTTACTTAGATATAAACTGTTACCTTACTTAATTCGCAATTATAAATGTGAGACAGGAAACAGACTAAAACCTAACGAGATAATGAATAGATTTTTTAAAACTTATTTCTAATCAATGTTTAGAAAATGAGCATTGCCACACGTGAAATATTAGTGGTTCTCCTAAAAATTAGCTTTTTAAAAGAGAAAATAAAGAACATAATTATAATAACTATTACCGGTATAATAATTACGTTGGTATATTTGACCGGAAAAATGTGAAAGCAATAAACACCGGAATACAATGTAGTATCCCAAGTATCGTGAAGGTGATAGAACTACCGGGATGAAAGAATTGTATTACTGTTCCTGTAATTTAATTTATGTAATGCAATATTATTGTCGCATCACTTGACAACAAAGTAAACTTAAATGCATTTCCAGTTCCCAACTGTTTTGCAAAAGCACCCACATTAACAAAAAATAATGATGCACTAAAACTATACAACAACTATCTCAAAATGATTATGATTTCAAATTTGATGAAGGAAGACAGTTTTTAATTCGCATCATCCCATGAGTGCAAAATATCAAAAAAATAAGATACTTGTCAACAAAATCTGACCAGTTATTTAAGAACTATAATTTGTCAATATAATTATTATGTTGGGGCGGCGGAAGGAAGGGGGGGCTTCAAATTATATTGGGCTAGGGCTTTCAAAATGCTTGATACGCCCGATGTCTACATTAAAATAATCATTGATAGAATACGTCATACTGATGAATTAATTTCATTGCAAGTTACTTAAACAATTCAAATCTTTGGATAAGCAACTGTTTAATGTAATTTGTAAATACAGTATACCGTGTTAGGCATTAGACACAATCGTTATGTTTACCAAGTGCGGATTTAATTATTATTTAACTGTGTTCCCTATAAAAAATTGTTACTTAAGATACATTCAAATCATCCACACAGATATTGATAACTAAACCAAATTTTTTTTTTCAAAAATTTGTGCGCTGCTGAAAACCTTATGTACGACTGCACAAATTATATTAAAAGTTCGTTGCATGTTCGAAATTACTAAAAAAAAAAAAAGATAACCGTACAATAGATAAATATAATATTATAATCAATGAGATTCATTACTTGTAGAAAATATTTCTGCCAGTAAAAGCCACACCAATGAGTTAAAATGGAATGCTTGTCCTTCCTAACCAACTTTTAATTCATTGATAATAATTATAAAAAACAAATACTGTACTGTAAAAAGTGGTGACAAACACGGGAAAATGATATTAATTAATTTATAATTATATACATTGCTTATACTTAAGTGACAATTAGTAGCGGTATTTTGTAGAATAATCTTTGGGTGATACAACTAAACCACGTCCTTTTCTCGCGCCTCGGTACACCGTTTCTAAGATGTCGATCATTTCTTGTTTATCTTCCAAAGCCCAGTTGATTTTGTTGTTGTTACCGGTTCCCAAATCGATCATGATGTGTTTATTTCGAAAGAAAAACATTATAGTACAAGGATCATATAACTCATACATCTTATTAAAGTCCGGCACTTCGGTGATGTCCACCAGATAAATAGCTGCGAAGTTTTTCACTTTCTCAGCGATGCTGTACAAAACCTCATCCATTTTCATACACGTCGGATCCCAATCGTGACCAAATCGTATGACCTAAATGCGTGAAGGGAAGGGAAAAAAAAATTGTTATTAATAAGGCGTATAAATCAAAGCTGAATCGATAATAATTATTAACATACTACTACTCGGTCCTCTTCGGAAAGAATCGCCTGATCGCATTGCCAGCCATTATGCAAATGCTGTAGCATGTACGACATCTTTAGTTTCTAAATATCGAATGGAATTATTATACTAGTTTACGAAAACTTGTGATTTTGATTACTTACCGAATAAAGTCCAAATAAATATCGAAAATTATTAAATTTATTGACGAAATGAAAACTCACGATCCACTTCGCGTAGTCAAAACGTCGGCACAACAGAGCGAGAAAGAAAACCTTGAGGCTCGATGAACTGCGCTTGCGCGGATTTCTTTTTCGCCGATCGTGCTTCCGCTTTTATGACGTCAACGTTCTTTTCATCCATTTTTTTTCTTCGCTCTCTCCTCTTCGTCGATAATCATGTGGCTTCCTGTTCCGCTATGTAAATGTTTCTAGATTTATGTGCAGTTTTCGATCCGTAATTCGTCGTCGATGGCCTCAGTTGGTTCAGTATTTATTCGAAGTGGTAATACAGTAGGTTGGAAAAAATGGCAGATTGCAATCGCAATTGGAACGCCGATAATAATTGGTGTGGGCTTTTGGTATTACTACAGTTCGAAGCGAAGAAAAGATAAGCCACAACATGATCAAATTTCCAAATCCAGTTCGCGACCGGCTTCTTTAAACAACGTGAATGGCAAAACAGAAACTCTAGAAATTGGTTTAGGTTCTTTAGAGGTAAGTCGAATAACAAATTTTTACAAATCTTTAATGGTTTTTTTTTTTATTTGTATAGGGTGATTTTTCAAAGAGTCGTATGGTTTTGCCAAGCCATGTAGTCCGGACTCATTTACTGTTCGACATGAATATTCATGATGAATAATCAACAAATGTGCTAATGCGTAGCCTTTTCTCTAACACGGTTTAAGCATTACATGTAACCTTGGCACCTGCTTTTTGTGCATCACGCCAAGCATAATGCGGAGTATGTTTTATAAAAATATCCAAATTGTAACTACAGTACTGTACGCTTCGTAAGCAAACAAAGGTTTCACAAATTCACATGCCTTTACCGATTTATTGGGTAATGATAATTATGTACCTGCAATATTATGCACAGTGTTCTTCATCAATGAATGCGGAGGGATTAAAATGTGAATTGGTTTAATTAACAGGGACTGATTTTTGGCATTATTATACGAATCGAGGTTACTTTAATTAAAAAATGAATAAATCAGTTTTCCAAAAGATCAATGATAAAAATGCTCAAAGCATATTTGTATTGAGATGACCTTGTTGGTAGCATCCATGAAGGCACATGGTGTTCTAGTCATGAAGCCAATTAACGTTATTTGAATAAGGCTTCTAATAATGGTTACAGTATTTTGTAAACCGCTAATCATCACTTGTACTGTATTCGAATTTTCTACTTTCACCTTCTAAACAGCGGTAAATTAGGTAACCCCTTTTGAATTTAATGTTTTTAGCTTAATCGAGCAGCGTGCACGACATGTTATGTCAAGGACAAAACTCTTGAGCGGGACTAGAAGGGTTTTGGTTCCAATAGATAAACGAAGAAAGCTTGTTATAACTATGCTATTTTATTAAAAACAAACACGATTTAGCTATAATGTTAAGCGAAACCGAATTCTAGAGCATATTTTAGAAGTTGTTATGGTAAGCAATTTTATGAAGCTTAAAGTTAATCTCTATAACAATGGAAGAAATAAACACCGTATATTTTATTGACCGCCAGTAACTATAATAATATTTAGCTTTGTTGTGTAAGCTTTTTTTTATGGTAATTGTGGAGAGTTATTCACTGCACTATAACTATTATGCAATAATAAAATTCATTATAAATACATTAATGTACAGTTTTGTCCCCAATTACAACAACAGGTGTATATATAATTTCGTAGGTTTTTTAAAAAAAAATGAGAGAGTTTGAATAATGCAATAATATTGCGCAGCAGTTTTAATGTTTCTCTTGATGATTTAATTAATTAATTTTAATCCGTTTCTTTTTTCTCTTTCAAATTAGGATAAAGCTGATTTAGCGAAAATATCTGGAAACAAACTTTTTAAGGATGGAAAATACGATGAGGCCATTAAAAACTATTCTGAAGCTATTGCTTTATGTCCACCGGATAAAAAAGATAGTATTTCAACTTTTTATCAAAATAGAGCAGCTTCATACGAAAAATTGGTAAAACATTAACAACTCAAAATTTCAACAATAATTAAAATTTAGATTTTGGGAAATTTCTTGTTGATATCCTTTAGAAACAATATGAAAATGTAATTAAAGATTGTAATAAAGCTTTGGAACTCAATAAACATTATATTAAAGCTTTAAATCGTCGAGCAAAGGCTTTCGAACATCTTCAGCAATTCGAAAGTGCACTAGAAGGTAATTTTAGTTTAATTGGTAAATGAAAATTAATTTATTAACAGTTTTATTATTTGATTAGATGCCACTGCCATTTGCGTTTTAGAGGAATTTCAAAATCAGTCTTCATTAATGTTAGCAGATCGGATTTTAAAACGATTAGGTCAACAACGAGCTAAACAAGCTATGAAGGTAGTATAATTTTTAAGCTTATGAGTATTTATTATTTTGTAATTGATTTTGACTTTGATTTCAGAGTTGCAAACCGAAAATGCCTTCTAGACATTTTATTAAAACGTACTTTAGCTCATTTGCCGAAGATCCTATATTAAAGTTTAAACTTGACAGTGAATCTGACGACTCTTCAAAAAAGTATTAATTTAATAGCATTGTTTATTTTTATTTGTGGGTTTTTTTTAACTGTTAATACTTTTTATAGGACCGGATTTCTAAAAGCTTATGAAGATTTTTTAAATGAATCTTACGATAATATCATAGAAGACTGTACTATGGAAATTGACGGCGAAGGAAAATCGAGAAAAAATTTAGCTATTTTATTAAGAGCTACTTTCTACATTCTTAAAGGACAACCAGATTTGGCACATTCTGAATTAACTAGACTGACAGAATTAGATAACATAGATTTAAAAATTAAATCTAGCGCTTTTATCAAATTGGCTTCTTTGGAAGTGCAGCACGAAAGAATAGATAAAACTTTTGAGTACTTTAAAATTGCGGAGGAGAGCGATCCAGATAATACCGATATTTATCATCACAGAGGGCAGGTAATTTATATCTTTAAAAAAATGTGAATGTAATAATTATTTTAAATCTGTTCTGTTTTGCTATTTGGTATAATTAAATTGTATGTTTAGGTAAATCTTTTGTTGGACAAAATCGAAGATGCTTGTCAAGACTTTAAAAAAGCAATCGAGTTGAATCCAGATTTTGCCATCGCAGCTGTTCAAAAGTGTTATGCCGATTACCGTTATGCACATTCCAGAAGTAATAGTAGTCAAGTAGAAACAGCTTTAGATGATTTTAAAAAAGCTGTGCAGAGGCATAACAAATCTGCTGAAGGATTTGCTTTATATGCCCAAGCGCTAGTAGATCAACTAAATTTTGACGAAGCAGATAAATATTACGATAAAGCTTTGAGATTGGAACCTAATAATGCAAATATTTATGTGCACAAAGGGTAAAAATAGGTTTTAAATCTCGCTAGCTTTTTCAAAATTAATTGACTTTTTTTTTTGCGGTCATTTATAGCCTTTTGCAATTGAACTGGAAGCAAGATTTTTTGGAAGCCGTAAAACTTATAGAGAAAGCCATTGAAGTAGATGATAATTGTGAATTTGCTTATGAAACGCTAGGAGCTCTGGAAGTCCAGAAGTAAGTTGTAGTATTCTAAACTTGTATTAAGAGGAATTTAAAAATTGTGTGAGGCAGTTCAAGATTTAATTTACTTAAGTTTTCTGATTACATTTAAAGAAAAGAAAAATTAGTCATAATAGTTGCAATCTTACATTGTTAAATGCGATGTTTTGATTTAAGTACTGTAATTTTTTTTTTACTTTTGAGGTTTTATAGAAATTAATGCATTTAGCAAGTCGCATTTACATAGAATTGCTTTCGTTATTTTTAAATTACTGTACTGTCTTAACGTGATAGGTAATAATACGTGTATACAATTTTTTAATGTGTTTTATTTGTTTTTAGGGGAAATTTAGATCGTTCTTTAGAATTATTTGATAAAGCCTTGGCTTCTGCCAGAACCGAACAAGAATTAGCGCACTTGTATTCTTTGCGTGACGCGGCAGCCGCTCAAAAACGAGTAGCCAATCGATTCGGAATTGTTTTGCCAAAATTTGATCAAGAATGAACAAAATACATTTTTATTTGGAGTTTTCTGTCCCAAAGTTTAGGTAAAAAGTTATTCAAGATAATTTTATTTAGTTAATGATTTGTTGATTTGATATTCATAAAATTATTACATAATTAATAAATTATCTCATTTTACAATATGTGATAATTATACAAGTGAGTGTTTGTTTTTAATCGGATTTTTAAAAATTGATGAGGTGGCGATGTGACGACAAACGCATTTAAAATAACTTCGAATCTATTGAGTTACTATTCTCACATTAATTTATCAAAATGCAGTAGCTCGAAAATAATCTCCTTAACAAATTAATTCTAAAAAACAAATTTTAATTTCGCTTCGTGCAATTTAAAGTGTAGGTGCAAGTTTGTAGTCGATCGTTGAACTTAATTTAAATTAGAAATTAAGTGTTTCATTTAATCAGAAAAACTAAACATCTGCATAACGAAAAGATTACAAAACATAATGCACAAAAGCAATTAAAAAAAAAGTTAATTACTTGATAATTCATTAATAGCGTGAAATTAAAGAGGATGTATTGATAGCATCCTTCGCAATATTTTTTGATTCATGTAATAGCTAGGATCCGCTTTTCAAGCGCTACTTTTTATCGATGAATGCGCGTTGTTTAAAAAGCGGAAAGAATTCCAGGGGTTGCTTCAATGTTTTCCACTCCCCCCCTCTATTGCTTAATGATCCGTTCTGGAAAAGATCAAAAAAAAAAAATGGCTCAGCTGATGCAGCGTTGTTCACAGAGTCGCCACTAGAGGGCAAAATAAGAGCTCAATGGCGCGTCGCGAGTGACCAAGTCGTATTTAAACAAGATTGAATTCGGAATCGATACCAGTCTGGCGGCGGGTGTCTTCGAAAGGTATCGCGGTAGTAAAGCTCTTCAATTATTCACCTGAATTCTGGTCACACAACTGAAGAACTTTTTTTTTTTTTTTATGGACAAGTAAATAGGTGTCGAAGGATTTGTGACTACGGTGAAGGAAAAAAACCTTCGCCCGAAGGCGATCGGTAACCACCAACATTGAGCAAAAGTCGTTCCCGCGAAATTTGGACGATTTTGAAGCAACAGTTGAGTAGCTGATGCAAATTTATTTTTAATTTGCAAAGATTAATAATAATTGTTGAGAAAAAAAGTTTTTAGTGATAAATTCAGTAATTTTTACGGATAAGCCACTGTGCCTTTTATTTTATTAAAAAAAAAAAAAACAATTTTCTATAGTAAATATTCGTAAAAAAAAAATAAGCAATTTCCATTGAGCTCTCGGCTGCCATTTGCACACAGGTGTTTTTCAAGGGACCAAAAACCAATTTTCAATCATGGCATCTAAAGGGGTAAGTTCGCTTTTAATAATTATTATCACCTCTTTTTTTAAAAAAAACATTTTTATAATATTCGCTTCAAACATAATTTTTAATATTTATTCGGATGTTGTAAAAAGAGTGATGTATTTCGTTTTAACTCTGAAGTTGGGGAGGGGGTGGGGCAGGGAATATGCTGCATAAGTTCAATATTTACTCATTGCATAACATTATTATCTGGTGGAGGTCTGCAATTACGATTTCTATATTATCATTGTCGAGCGAAAAATGTGTGTATGAAGCGATAACTAATTTTATATTTCCCCACGTTATGTTATAAAATTATGGCGGGGAAGTTGGAGAAAGCCACCTGTTTGTTTGACGAATATATTGGAAGCGATTATTCATTAATCAAACAAGTTCGATACGGTTCGATATTAATCGAATATTGCCAACTAAGCTTATCATCTACTGTATATTTAATTTTTTTTTCTTCCGATTTTTATCCATTGCCGCCAAATTTTAAATGTAGGCTTATTTTTTTTTTAAATATTTTTTTATATGGGATTTTAGTTGGGGGAAGAAAAAAATGTTGCAATAACTTTTTTATTACAGTTACTTTTTTGCAGAAGTGAATTTTTTTTTTTTATTATTATTTGGAATGTTCAACTCGCATATGCAAATAATTCCCCCACTTTAAATTATTTATGTTTTAAATTCGCAATATTTTTTGTGTTGCCGAATGCATTTGTACACAATCGTTTCCCGTTCTGAAACAATGTAGCAGAGAAATATTTTATTCAGTTTTTGCAGAATTATTATTGCGGTAGGAAAATAAATATACTGTACGGTGTATAAATAAAAAAAAAATTTCTTTCTCCCTCTAAAATAAAAACATGTATTTGCCAAATAGCTGAAAATTCAAAGGTTCGTAGACTGGGCAAAATCCCCGTCATTAGCATTAGGTGCTTAATATTTTAGCGTTGGCGAGGTCGTGTTAATTGATTACACTATCTTGAGGTTTATTCCTGTTTTTTTGTTTTTCTATTTGAAATAGTACTCTGCTCAAATTCAGCGTAATTTGTATGCATTTTTAAAAACTTAATTTTCTACGTGTTATTTTTGCGAGTTATTAATAATGCATAGGAGCATTTTCTAGTCTTGTAAACATGTTTTACGTGAAACCACTTGAGGATCGCATTGAGCGCCGCGCACTCATTTGTCTCGAATTATTCTTTCGTTTTTAAATAATCGTGACGCAATTCAGTTTAATAAATATTAATATCTCGGAAACCTTTATTTTTTTTTTTTTTTTTTAAGATTGCAAAACGTTATATCGAGATTGCGACAAACAAAAAAAATGTGTAGACCTTATTTTTGTTTTTTTCGAAAGAGTTGCTTAGAAATTTATTTCCTTTCCAACTTCCTCCGTGAAACTTAATTTTCGCGGAACATGAAATAAATTTTGTCGTGCTTGCAAATTTTCTTCTTATTTATTATCCCGAGCGACCAAACTCTTTGACGTCATTCCACTTAAATTTCAAATTCGAGACGAAGATTATGACAGCAAAGCCTTTCAAACTTCTTCCATTGTATACATTTTAATCTCCTCGATCATCAAAAATGTTTAAAAGCTTTTTTTTTATTTATATATATTTGATTTGCTAAAGAATTATATAAATTTGAGAGAATAATATTGCACTTTTCAATACATTTTTTTTACGTAATGATTGACTTAATTGGTTTTCCCCCACCACATGTTGTTTACGGAAATTTAGACTGTACAGTAGTTTGCTTTTGCCTCTCATTTAATTATTCTAAACTGCCATGCCGAATTACTTTTGAAAAATCGACGAAGCGAAGCATTATTCCAAGTATCACACAGAATTAACAACTACTGTAATATTAAAAAAAAAAAAAAAAATGGTTCGCTAAACGTGTCTGGATGAGATGTTTACAATAAATTAACTGGGGTTGTTATTGATTGACACGAAACGGTTGAGCACTTGAACTAAGCACTTTAAAATTTTATTTCCAAGTCCAACTTTAAAAAGGAGGGAAAAATAATTACATGTATTGAGAAAAAGAATATTATTATAGTATCTCGCAGTTTTCGCGAGACTTTAGTAAATCTACATGAACTTTGTTTTGGAAAAACAAAATCTGGAAAAACTCGTTTTCGACAAATAATTATTTCGCTTTAAAAAGACCATTAACTTAAATGTCCTTGAGGCAGCACCTGATATATGGAGAATTAAAATATTACTTCTCAATCTAATCGACGTTCTTATTTAACACCACCAGTAATTTTTTTTTTTTTGATTTTTACAAGTAGGTCAAAGTTAAAAAGCATTGAAAAATACAAAACGAGTGGTTACTTTTTTTAATAAAAAAAAAACTTGAATGGCCTGTAAAATCGAGTTTAGTTTCAACCGGTGTTTGTAATAATAATTGTGGCTGACCTTGGTAAATAAACTCAGTTTAGCCGGTAAATTCGGGGAAAATGATATAAAAAAAAAAGAGGTTCAGCAGGTGAATTAAAGCTCGCATGTCATTTTGGTTGATCGCTTTTGTATTCTTCTACAGTAATATTTAATTGATATAATTAAAACAAGCGAAAGCGCGAGTTTTATTGTTATCGATTGATATGACGCCAAAATTGATATTATAAAAATTTTTGGCATCTACTCGACGACGAATTATTTTTTTCACGAAGCAAGATTGTAATATCGATATTAGTTCGATATAATATCTAATTAATTGGCGCGTAATGTTTTAAATAACTGCGGCTGGACTTTTATTAATTTGTTGAGAATGGCATTTAAGTGGCAGCGAATAAAATGGGTATCTTTAATGTGTGTGGCTGGTGGGTAGAACCGCGAGGGGACGAGAACTAGATGGAACTAGTCTTCGCTGGCGATAGTCGGTTTCCTGCTGCTCGCACTGAGAACCAACTTTTGTTAAGTCATTAAAATAAGATTGCTCAACCTTTTTTTTTTTTTTTTCTATATACAGTATTTTTTATTCATGCATGAATTGAGTTCTTTTAACGAACCGTAGCTATGTAAACGCAACTGGAGAATTGCGGTCTGCAATCAGAGAGAGAGAGAGGACTTTAGCGCTGAAAGTGTAAAGAGGTTTTTTTTTTTAATTCTCATCTACCGGTACCTTAATCTGTACTACAGTAGGGCAAAATAGTATAATATTATGGAGGCCATTCACAATACTGTACTTTACTTCCGTTATCACTTTATGCTCTTTTTTTCTTTCAAGGGGAGGGGGTGAGGGGAATTTCCGAATTAAAAAACATGACTTTTTTGATTTTTCAAATTAATGACGTTACCTCAAGGACGTACCGGTAGTTGAAATGATCTCGCTAATTATTTATTGTCTATGCGAGATAACCATTCAATTGCTTTGTTTAATGATTAATGAGACTGTAGTAAAAACTTTCAGAGCGCTTGCTTAGCTCGATTTTATTCAAATAAAATTGTGCTCAGCAGAATTAAGTAAATACAGTATAATAATTACAGTACATGTATGTTATAATTATTCATTTTAATTGTATATGGTTGCTACCTGATATTTTAAACCAAGGCACTGTAATTATATGGTTTCGGTGGCAACTAAAAGTAGTTTTATTGAACGAGATTAATAAGAGATTTTGCGGATTAGCTTTTTTCCTCGTTCTTATAGCTAAAAGTTCACTTTCTATGTCGTCAGAGTTTAGCTTTTGGAATTTCTTTATTCATTTACAATTTTACATCAATGTAACCAACAATGAATTCCAAATTCGAAGCTCTGACGACATAAGAACTGCAACGTTCACAGGAGGTACACAACATGCATTTCTTTTTAGTTCAATTACTGTAGTACTATCACGATTTAACTTTTAAGACACTCGTTATTGCAACATTTTATAATAAGTAAATGATTTTATTCAGATAATAATTCCACGTGAAGTTTACTGAATAGAATAGTTATCTTAATTTGATAATGCCCACCAAAAAAACAACTTATTAGTTGGTTTTGTTTTAATGAATTTTATTATGCTACGAAACCTATGGAGTTGTTTTGATATAAATTTTATTTGGTATGCAAACTTGTGGAATTGAACAATGTATGGTAATTAGTTTTGGGGTTTACTTTTACGACGGGCGTAGGTACTGCAGCGTTGGAATAACAATTTTCGAATCTTTCTACTGTACATTTGAAAAAGCCTTTCCGCAATCTCTGCGAGTTGTAGTGGGGGGGTGGAGCATTTTCTCCCTCGACACTTTTGTCTGCTGCAATTGTTAAAGTTGAAGGTGGCGGTGGTGGAAGTTCTATAGCTTTTATTTTATTTTTTTTTTTTTTTCTCAATTAACCTTGGTTCAATTCGCATTGTCTTATTAATTTCCAAATTCCCTCGGCGTACATTTCCAATGACCTAAATCCGATAACAGTTTTCATCCACTTTTAATAATTTATGTATCAACGAAAGTAGTAGTAAGACAAAATTTATTTTTCGGCTTAAATTATGTATATTTGTATTGGGGGGAGAATTATAATAGTAATGTAGTTTGGAAAACAACGTTTTTGTCTAGCAATTTGCGTGAAAAGCTTGTTTAGAAAATCGGTTTTTCTAGTTATTGACTTTTAAATTAAGTTGGTTTGAAAGATGTCGAGTTTGCATGAACATAAGATTGTGAATTAGGGTGAGTGAATTTGCGTGCAAATGCGATATCGAGGAAGGCGAATGGGGATAGAATGACGGTTTTTTTTTATATATATATAAAAAAAAAAATTAAATTGCGAGTGACGTAAATCGAGGTGTTAATCTCGTCTTAAAGTGGATGACACGTTTTTATCTTCACCAAATGGCGTCATCAAGTGTCCCAACGCCAAGAAAAAAATATCTATTACTCGCTGCCGCATGTACAGTACTTAGAACGAGGAAAATCGTTAACGTGTGTTGGGGGGGAGGGAGGGGTTCGGAACTCGAATCGTAAATCTGCGAACAATTGAATGATGAAATTGGTAGGAAGAAGAAATATCCACATCTATTCTTTAAAAAAAAACAAAAACAAGGCATTGAATTGAAGTTCGTCAAGGATTCCCGACTACATGCACTGTGCGTTTTATCATCTTTCTTCGAGCCTTAAATCGTTTTGTACTTTGTACGAGCGAGTTGCCGTACAAACAATTTGTTGACCTAAACTTTGGGTTTAAAATTAGATTTTTAATTGCAAATTGCGTGTCCTATTTACGGGTGTAGTGGTAAATTTAATTTGTCGAGGGGTTCGCAGAATTTTGTTCTGCTGTTGATCCTTTGGGAATATCTCTATTTTCACTTTTAACCTTTGTATCTCGGGCGTCTATCTCTGTAAGACTTTAATATACTGTACAAGTAATATGCAGTACACCTAATAATAGTAAGAGAGACGGGGGGAAATGATCGCATTTTTAAAGCGATTAAACCATCCTGTTTTTTTAATCGTCAATATTCAATAATAAAAAAATTACGGTATTTTAAAATTAATACAGTTTTAGTTTTCAAAATTCGTGCAATTACAGTAACTTTTTTTTGTTGACAATTTTGCACATTAACCTAGTTTTTGAAGTCTTTCGGCTAGTTAAACAAAGACTGGATTGTCATTAAATTAATCGCAGAACCATGACATAAAATGTGTAAGAAAAATCAGTTTAAATGAATGAAATATTAGAAATTCAAAAACTTGACTTTTAAAGTTAACATATTTTTGCTTGTTTTTAAGATTATACCAGCAAAGAAACTTTATAAAACTGTTAAAAATTTCAGTATTTTGTAGATGAGATTTAAAACAAGAGGTTGGGACTATTAAATCTTAATTTAAAAGGTTTTTGAATTTCATCAGTCGAGATTTTTATTAAAATTAATTTTTCGATACTTAAAAACAACAAAACAAAAAACCCCTTCTTTTTTTAAACCTTAATTAATCGTCAAAGTTGACGAACTTGAGAGATTAAATTTCTGTGCTCAATTTAGCATTGTAGACCAATTGAAAAATCAGACAAAAAATAATTAAAATTTATTTGAAGAAAAAAAAAAGTCCGTTTGATTAGTCTATTGAAAGTCTATTTGTCGTTGTCATCCATCTCGGATCTTGTAAACGAATAGAAAGGTTCTCACATTTTGCGCAAATCTTTTAACGAGTGAGCAAAATGAACAGGTTATTGAAAACATAAATGTTTTTTATTGATCAGCGTTCACAAGGTCATCGCTCACTCGATTTAATTTTGCCTTTTTTACACTTACATGTGTACAAGCAATTTAATACAAAAATTATAATAAGCAAATTTTTTGCTTTGGTAACGATATTAATAATAATTAGTGAAATGCACCTAATGTAAACTAAGGATTAAATAATCTTTCGATAAAGCGGTTGGCAACGCAGCGTTAATTAGAATAAAAATGCAAATGTTTTAATAATTCACGCTTAGTTAAGCAAAAAGACTTGCGAACGTTTTTCGATGCAGCATAATAATCGGGGATAATAATATTATGGGGTGGGTATACAACAATGAAGTGTTTTTTTGAAAGTGGATATTGAAAAGCGTGACTTTTTATTACTTTCTTGTACAGTGTTTTATTAAACAATTTTGACCGGTTAATCGAATTTCTCGCGGGGTATTTACACAGGGATAGTCCTCGGCGTTGATGGAATCTACCGCGGCGTCGACGATGCAAAACTTCGCTTTTTATTTTTCACCCTCGGTGAAACAATTTATTTGAACAAGCGACATATTAAAATGTTGTTTTCACGATTGTGTGCGAGCTCGTATTCGCGCAATAACACCGGTTTCAATTTTGTTTCATCTTTTTTTTTTTTTTTTTTTTTTTAAATATTTTCCGGTTACAATTACAGTTGTATATATACCTACTGTGGTATTAATGCTGCAACCATTTCCTTCTCACTTTACATGATGGGGCTCAACTCTTAAATACGGGTAGTGTGAGATCACCCGATAAATAACGATCACTCCAAATGTTGTATACTGTACGTTCAATATAAATAAACGATGAACTGTTTCAATACTTTATAGAAAAAGGGTTTTTTTGTGTGTGTTTTTGTTTCGGCAATCGCTATTCAATACGTTTATCAATGTTTTATGAAAGAGTTGGAAAACCTTATTAGCGGAGTTATGATTTTCTGCACCGGTATCGCGTTGAAAAAAAAAAATATCAAAACATCACATATACAAAAAAAAAAAAAAAAAAGTTGAGAGAACAGCGAGTGAAATTGGTGAAGTTTCGAAACCTCATCAGACTCAAGGACGGTTACATTGCTGCCATTTTTATTGTCGCCGTAAATTAAATGGATCTCATGTACATTGTGAGGGACTTTTTTTTTTTTTTCTTTCTATGCTGCATATCAACTTTCTCTCTCTCTCGTTTTATGATCGAAGCACTTCCTATTTATATCACAGGATGCCGAATGGACTTCTATACAATGTATATCACACAAAAGTGTTTTTTTTTTTTTCTTTTTTTCGTCTTCTGTTGTATTTTTGCTTCTAAATAGGGAAACTAAATGCATTGATAATGCGTGTAAAGGAAATTGTGTAATAGTGAAAATACACGTAATTAGTTACAATGATAATTATTTATTGGATGTTATAATTTATTTCATTCTTTTATTATTTTTGATGTATTAAATAAAAGTAGAAAATGCGAGTTTGAAGCTTTTAAGGTTAATTTCGCGTTGCATGTAATCGCGAATTGTCGTCTTCCTGTGTTTACCGGAGGTCGACTTCGAGGTCTTGTCAAGCTACAATTTGCATTCGAGCTTCATAGAAAAGTTTATTGAAAATGGTAATACAGTACCTAAGTGGTGTATTATTAAAATTGCCTCATTTTCGAGGCTAAAAGTCGAAAATTGATGCGCTGCTTTTTACGATTGAACGAATAGAAAGCAAGATACTGGAAGCCTAAATTTCCCTAATAATTTTTCAACACAGGGAGCTATCCCCCCATATGACAGCTTCTAGGTGCAGACTTCCTTTTTATACTGCTCAAAAAAATAAATTCTATTAAAATTGTCAACGGTTATTTATAGCTGACGTTTTGTGAGAAACAATATAGCAAATTTAGAATTTGAAATTTATTGTAAGGAATTGATCGAGGCTAAATCAATTATTATAGTATTGTTAAATCTTAAGATTGTTATACTGTATTAATTTTATAAATTTAAATTTGAAGATGGGAGTGTTTATTTATTTTTAATTATTTTTCTATTTGAGCTGTCTCATTTTTATATAAATTAAAGTTGTAGGTATGGGAGAAATTTTCCTACTGTGCAGTTATTTGGGTTGATAACAGCACTTTTAATATATTATTTAAAACACAATTGTTTCGACTTTCCTCTGAACTTCTCAAGTTTCTTCTTTTGTTTTAATTTATAAAATTTATTTCTCGTCTTTTCTCTTTCGACTTATCCGCTTTCTACTTTTGTGAAAGCAATTGCTGCGAGAGAGTATTAAAACGCAATCGTCTAGTGACACTGTACATGCTCGCGGTATGAGATAATAACAGATATTACAGTTGACAGTGAAATACTCACTCACTCCTTCGCTTCCCTTTTTTTTTTTTTTTCTCACTACCTATACATTTATAGAGCGAAAGATGAGGCTTTCAACCGTGAAAGAATGTGTTGGTTTCATCCTTTCTAATCCTCGGTTAAATATAAATCATGATACATTCTTCTCTAATGTAGAGTGCGTCATATTTTTATATACTGTATTAAAATAATGTCACCCCGCTGCGGGGAAAAATTTTTGTCTCGGCATCCACTTATATTTTTAATAAGCGATTGCAAATAAATTAATTAGTTATTAATTGATGAGAAATTGACGAATGATTTTGAGATCTTTGTAACGTATTTTTTTTTCTTCTTTGGTTTTAATGGTTGCGGGTCAAATCAATGACAGTTTGTTGTAGATCTCAGGGCTACAATAATAATTATCATTGCTTCGCTGATGAATGCTTTTTTATTTCAAATGGCCTTATTTTATTCTCATCGTTAGATAATAATGATGATCGGGTAAAGATTTTTAGTATCTGATGAAATAAATCCGTCATTTATTTTATTGTAAATTTATTAGATGAATTTACTGTGTGTAGTGTATTGAAGGATAAACAATTTTTTTTTGAGATTACAATATGCAATTCGTTTTCCAAGGTTAAGTTAAATGTATGAAAATTAAAGTTTCAGCGATAAATTTTACCACCTGTTTTTTTTTCCCCTTTCTGTTTTTTAATAATTTCTTTTTGCAATTTATTTTTATCATAGTTTTTGCAGGCCTAGTAATAAGTCGAAATTCTCGGAAATAATGTCTATTATTAAAAGTCCGGAAAAATGTAACGCTAATAAATCTCAAAAATAATAACGATAAAAAAAATAGGCCTACAATTAGACAAAAAAAATTTTAAAATAATATTTTACAAAATTTTATAAGCGCAATGCAAAGATTTTTTTTTTTTGTTTGAAAAAGCGTTGATTTTGTTTTCTTTGATCATAAAACCATTTGAATGAAATTTTATCGATTTTTGCTTTTTTCTCCTCGTCTTTAATAAGGTCGCTTTATTGGATTAGTTATTTTGGCTTTTGCTGCTACTGCTGTATATAGTTGTGGAATTATTTGGGTTAGATTTGTCCGGACTTAACCTGCTGGATCCAGATAGATAATTATTTCCGAAGATCGTGTATTCATTCAGTTCTAAAATGGGAAATTGCCGCAATTAAAGTGATATAAAATTTGAGAATTGATAGGATTAAAAAAAAGTATCTAAATAGCGAAGTAGGTCGCATTTGTCTAGATCAGAACTCGTTTTATCTATCTCTTTTTTTTTTAATGATTAACAACCGCGGCACTTGTTCGAGGAAGTTTAAATATTAATATTATTGTTTCGTAGTGATTAGGGGTAAGCTAACACTTGTTTTTTTTTTCTCCTTCACCAGCTTGGTTAACGGCTGCGTAACGTAACGTATAATTTTCTCGCAAAGGTTTTCTTCGAAAAGAAAGAAAAAAAAAAAGGGTAGTTTTATTGTGTGTGTGTTTTTAATGCAGTATTAAAAATAATGAAATATTAGCTTACTGATGAAATTTTTGAAATAATAACTACGAGTTATTTGTTTTGTTTGAAAAAAAAAAAAGATTTTTGTTGCGAACATTAATTTTCTTTTGAAATTAGTCGTTTCAAATACCGGTAACTTGCGTCATTTTTCTAATCTGTTTGTTGGAAAATGACGCAAATTCTAATGGAGGCGCTTCGGCTTCAAACTTTTTAACGGACTATTAATGCCGGCGATAATTGAGCTTGCATTTTAATTTAATCGTTTATACTTAAGCGAAAAATAAAACATGAGTGACTCAATACGAATTTATTCTCTTATTAACAACATGTCAAAATATTAATTTGTAAACTAAGCTACTTGTCGCGTTTCACTGCCAACAACTAATTTCTTAATGATCCGTATTTAAACATCAGCAATTGAAAAACAAGCAATTACTGTATGGCAGTATCCCGATATTTTCATTTATGAATTTTTTTTTTTTTTTTTTTGTGTTTTTATTACTCTATAAAAATTTTCCATCACGTTTTCTCTCAATGTTAGACGAGTGTCTTTTTTTATTATTCTTCATTTATTTTGCTCCATTAAAATCAATTACGATATGTCAATTGTTCAATTTTTAGTTTATAATTAAAATTTTTAATTTTAAATATACAGTAGACCTATTAAGAAGAAACATTATACTGTACTTTTGAGCTAGGCAGTGTTTATTTAATGGACAATTTATGAGTATAACATGATTTTGCACAGAAACCTGCTTAGTATCATAGACATTAGAGAGATGGCAGTTTTGGTCTGGTTTTCTTATGACTTCATTAGAAAAATTATAACATCATTCAAGATATGACGTCATTGCAGTTTAAGGAATAATTAATTCTTTTTTAACTGTTTATAATAACCTTAAATATTAAAATTCTTACGTCATAAGAAGTGGAGTTATAAGCATAACGAGCCAAAAAAAAAAAAAAAGCTTAAAGGCAAACTCTCTTTTGTTAAGTTTTGTTGTCAAACCTTACAAATTATTCTTTAATTCGATTAAAATTTTTAAATTATATTAAAAATCGAGGTGAATTTATTTTCTTCCGACTTTTAGTTTCAACTCATTAATGTTGTTTTTATAATTTTGGAATTTTAACAATTCACCTGCGATATTTTATTTAGTTTAATCCAATTTTCTTATTATTAATATCGCAGACGGTGTAACCAAATTATGAAAATAATGCTAATTAACTGTTTTTATTCTCAAGTGTTTATGACATTAATTTTGAAAAATGTCACTGTAAAAGTACCATTAGAAAAGTATAATAGGAGACGTCCAAAATATTACTAGTTTTTTCGCTCTTTTCACGCATTTATTTTAATCAACACTCTCTAAAATGACAAAAACCATCGGCGCTCTTTTTAGATTCGACATTTTTCACAGACGGCGTTTTATCTTCGATGTTTTTACCTCGGCCAATTAATAAGGGGGCGAGATTATGGTTGTACAGTTTTGATTTGTTATAATTGCTTTAAATTAAATAACGATGTAAACGCTTGATTTTACACACGTAACATAATTGTTTTAGACACGTAATGTTTAATAGTACGTTTTTATTTTTATAACAATTATTATTCCAGACTGCAGTAATTAATAACACACGGTTAATTGAGCGTAATTATAGAATTTATTTTTAAAAAACGTTTTTAGCAATTTTAATAATTATGATGATGAAATTTATTTTTATTTTTTTAAACGAGCGTGATTTAATCGTGACGTTTGTGATTGGTAGTAAAAGCGAGAGTTGTTATCGTTTCCACATTAAACGATAACGTCTCGTCGAATTCATTGATTTTCGGTGCATAACGAAATTTTTGCGATCGGTCATCCTGGTTTTGCTCGCGCTTGCACGTCATATTTCAAAAACCAACAACACCTGCAAATTGTTCAAGCTCACGCATTTTGATTGTCAAGGACAGAGATTTTTGTTTCCCCCCCCTTTAGTACCTTTTCTTCCGATAACTCTTACGACCACTGCATTGTGTTTTTTTTTCCCCCCTTTAAAATCGGGTACTATTGTTATTGCATTCTATTTTATTAAATTAAAAGAGAATATTTTCTTTTAAAACATTTATTTTTATTATTGTCAAATCGTGGACTGAAAATGAATTGTTGTTTATAGGATATTGCATTTCGAATTAAGTGAAATTTACCCCCAACGAAATCTTGACGGTTACTGAGCGCATAAGCTATTGTTGCATTTATGATAATATCAATAAAATGTCATAAAAATCAAGTGTTACCATAGCGACCGGTAAACAAATCGTAATGGTCGTAATTTGCAATGAAAAAACATTAAATCACTATTGCCGCATGGTAAAATAAAAGGAGGAAGACTGAAGGCGGTTTACACGTACATGTTACGCTTATTTTTTTTTATTATTATTTTTTTTTTTTTTGCTTCTTTCATTATATAACATTATCTCCTCGCATGCGTTCTGCTGATGGAATAAAATATTAAGAATTTTACTGCTAAACCCTTGGTTATTCATGTACATTGCAGCATACATTTTTATCGCGTTTTTCGTCGCATGTTTCATCATGTTATTATATTCTACCGTTTTCAAGCTGAAATTAATTTTATTTTTTTAACGTCATAAATTGATGCAAAAATAATTATTATACAGCACAGTACTGTAAAAACATTTCCTTGAATAAAATTTATTTTTATTTTTTAATTCAAAAAAATTCGATTTTTATAGGGAAAAATAGTTTTTCTCCGTAAACATTCAACATAACGTTGGAATCGCTTTTTTTTTTTTTCGTCTTTCTTTTCAAATTTTATTTTAGATTTCCGATTTTTTTTTTTTGTGATTTTTATTCTTCGGCGCTAAAATTGTTTACTTAGTATTATTTGAACTAGCCATCGATTGCAACATTATAATAACACAATAATTTTCCTTACGGTATTTGCTTTTTCCAATATCGGAAAAGATTTCCTTTCGGCTATGAAGCTCGATCTTTCTCTGTTCCCATGTTTATTCTAATGCACGAGTATAATTTGCCGGGGATGAAAAAAAAAATTCTTATTTAATAATAATATACCGCGCATAATGCTATATTGCAATTATGTCACACTATTAAAAATGTATTAACATTTTATTGAAACTCGCTTCGCGCGCATGGATTATTTGCGATGATTTTCTTATAATAATTTTTCAAATATTTTTTCATAGACTTAATTTTTTATTCAAAAGAGAGGCGAAAAAAATTCATTAATTTTAATAAAAGTTGGTGTGCACGAGAGACTACATGACAAGTGTTGCGCTATGCAGTGCCTATTAGTACAGTATACAGTTGGCGCAATGAAGTAGGCTATACAGTGTACTTGAAAGGCGGAATTACGATAAAACAGTAGAGGAATATTTGGAGGCTTTCTTCGTTCTTCCCATTCTTTTGATAAATGAAAATTTTAAAAGCGTATACAGTGTATTTTTTAAATAAATTATTAGGAAAGCATAATGTTTCTATACGTTTAAGAAAACATTAACGCGGATACTCCGACGCGCGCCACCACCTTTAGTTTTACTAGAAACGCGCAGACTCTTTATCTCCCCCCATTTAAATTGATTTTTTAATCGATCGATCTTTGAAGAAACGCTATCATTTGTCGGCAAAAGTGACCTTACCGCTTGCGGTGACTCGGAACAAAAAAATATTTGAGGTGGACGATTTTAATTAATTTTAATTGAGGTTTGGGTTGATACCTCAACCGGGTGGAAGGACTTTTAAT
Organism: Polydesmus complanatus; assembly: GCA_034692225.1. Taxonomy (NCBI): domain Eukaryota; kingdom Metazoa; phylum Arthropoda; class Diplopoda; order Polydesmida; family Polydesmidae; genus Polydesmus; species Polydesmus complanatus. The sequence continues at coordinate 27,286 of JAQGAZ010000661.1, forward strand.
ACAGTATCACATATTTTTTTCGGACAGTAAAGAAAAAAAAAAAAAAGGAGGATTACGATGCATCTTTCATTTCAAATCAAAATGAGGGGTTTCCGTCCGACTCTGATCTCAAGTTGTTGACATTGCTCCTTCCTATTTACACAACACAGCGGAAATCAGCAACTACTACCGTATAATATTAAACTCGATGCATGCAGCATACATACTGTACATGGGGGGGTTGAGTCAAGCCGGGGATGTGTTTTTCGCTTGACAAATATTAATAATTAGAAGAATGGAGTAATAATTAATTCCTAGCACGAGTTATTCATTCTTGTCTCTAAGAATTTGAGGCGAGAGGGAAATTGTAAATCATAATATATTTCGTCGCTTTAAAATTTCGTTAGGAAGTCTTGTGAATCATAACACGAGGTAAAAGGATGTCAGGCGGAAACTGATAAACTTGTGAATGACCCGATCGATCTTTGACAGCGCTCGTTTGCCAAAAAGCTGCAGAAACTTAGCCATATACTGCATACACATATCTAGTAAATGACGCAATGTTATCTAAATCAATGGTAATGTGATTATTACGCCGGGAAAAAATGGCTGAGTTATATTTTTCTCTTTTCTATGAACTCTTACCGTCGAATCGCGCGATATAATATTGTGCAGTAGATGTTCCATTACCTTTTGAAAGCGTGACATTCCTTTGTTTAGACACACAATCGGACCTGACCTTAATCGCCGAATCGAACAACAATAATGTCATCATTTATTGAAGAGAGCATTAAACAAATCTTCGATTGTTTTATTTAGTTAAAAGCCTGATATTGTTTACGAGGGGGGGGGGGGGTATTAAAATATTGTTATGTGCAACCAATAGTACGTTGCGTAATGTTACTGTTACGTGGATCAAGTGTTGCTTTCGCTTTTTTTTTTGTTTTTCAAGGAATACAAGATGTCAAATTTGACTCCTACTTAAAATTGAAAGTAAAATATTCACGTATCGCATGACTTTTTTATTATTTTTGTTTTTTCGAGTATCTTAGAAGATCAAATCGAGCGTCTAGCGAAATCAACAGGTGCAAGGCTGACTGGTTGTGAGGCTCGCCGGGCTTTAAAAAACCAGTTTCCAGGGCCGAAAGGCTACTGGCTGAAGTAATAGCGTTACGAAATCCAAATCCGTTATTCTAATGATTGCATAAACCAGACTTTTAAAAAAATAAGTTTTATCTTGAATGTAGAAGTTGCCAAAGAAATTTCTTTTTTTTTTTACGGATCCAGTTTTTATCTCTTCTGAAAAAATTAGGTTTTATAACATTAGAAAATAATAATTATGCCAACCAAATTAAAAAAGGAGAGAATTTGGTCGCTAACCTACAATAATGATTTTAACATTAAAAATTTAATGACCGGTCGTTCTGTGACGTAATTTGAATTACATTAATTTTTAATTAAATGTTTTACTAACACAATTTTTTTTTTAAACGAAACAAAAAAAAAATTAGGAATTTCAAGCAATTTAATTCGGATTATAAGTAAATGCTTTGTTTTATAATACTGTATTAAAATAATTATCGTTTAAAGCAAAAACAAAAATTATCATTATTTTTTTTTTTTTGCTCTCAATTTTTTTTTAGAGGTCAGATGAATGACTTTCTGTTTTTGCTTATAACGAGCGTTTTTTTCGGCAATTAAGTTCTACATAATGAACTAAATTTAAACTTTCTTTTTTTTCTTCTTTTGATTCGTCATTAAAACTCGGTTTACATCTTCTCCGGTTACTAACTTCCTACTTCCGATTCCTTCTAATTATAAGAAGCAAATTTCTTTCGAGAAAAAAGCAGCTGACATTGCTCGCATGACTGTGACGAAGTAACAGATCACACATTTGTTCAACAAAACCAGCTCATATATATATATATATATATATAATATATACCGGTATATTTTTTTACTTATTCAGCTATTGATTTTATTCTGCTGACACAATTTTCGCCACGGTAAAGACATTTTTGACTTTACGATACGACTGTATAATAAATGTTAAAGGTGAGAAGATATTGCTGAACTAAAAGAATTTACGACATGAGAAAGGGAAAGGTGAGCGCGAGGCGCTTTACATTTTTATAGCATCTCAAAAATTAATTTACAACCTGATTAAAGTATTTGCTATCAGTCATTCCCCCCCCCCCTCCTCTAAAAGTCAAACGTCAGAGAGAGTTAATTAGTTTGATCGACACCTATCTATTGTTTTATCAATAATGTTTTTCACGCCCCAAAAGGTACCAACTCATAATATACCCGGGAAGGAAGTGTTAATCGGTAGTGGTAAGAATGTTAGTAATTACTAGCATTTCTGCATCATTACAAATTGTAATGGCTGTCATGATCATGGTTAATCGCCCTAAATCTCATTGACGCACATTTGTTTTTGACTTAAAAGAAACTTCATTGCCTAGCAACATGGAATTAATAATTTTGTGGGGTTGGGGTGGTAGGAGAAAGGTAGTGTATAAGGTGGGTGAAGGGGAGTTAGGGAAGGGACAATAATTATTTTCCATAGCCTTATATCTGTACGTGGACTTTGTAATTTATGTCTAATGTCAGCAGAATGAAGTAGGTCAATAGAATGGAAAAGTTTTTTTTTTTTTTTTCTTTTCCTTTTTCTTTCGATATTAACATGGGTATAAAAGCGTTGACGTCACCGAATACTTCTTTTTAGATCTCGGAATGAATTCGGAGGCACGAATTAAGGTGGACTTTTCTTCGGTTGTTAGGAACTAGAAAAACTTTTCCACCCCTTTTTTTTTCTTTCATTTTCTCCACCTCAATCGCTTTACTTGCCAAGATAATGTGAGAGAGAAGGGGGAGAGCATTAGGATCGACGGAGAAAATTAATGAGGTTGGACGACGTTAGGGGGATTTTTTTTTCTTATTTTTATTCCCGATAAGATTTTTCTCAATCTTGTCGATGTAATATTTTATTTAAGATACACTAATCTAATGGACGTAAGCATATTTGAATTTTGCAACGAGGTCAGTGACGACGCCTTATTTTTGTCTCTCTTCCAAAAACGAAGTGTCATTGTCCATCTTTGTCCGATTTTGATGGATTATTGAAAGAATGTCATTGCATAACTAATGGATTCATCGTATTAATACCGAAACAGTTTTATTGATTTTTTCTTTGCTTACTTGACAGGTCCCAAAAAAAAAATCGTCAATCTGCTCAAATCTTTTATTAAAAATTTAATATTAATGAAAAATCGTTTCTTTCTACCGGTACCAGGTAGGAATAAAGGTTGGCTTAGCCCAATGCAATCAAATGCATACTGTAAATATTTTTTGTCATTAATTCGGTTCAGGGTTTTCGGTATGTTTGAATTGGCTCTCGCACTTTTTAATTTGTGGAAAATTAAAGCAAGGTGAACGAAAAATTTCTTGATTAGATCAGTTGCGCAAAGTCGGAATAAATTGATACGTTGCCGAATATTAAGAAAGTGCGAGTTTTGTGTCGAGGTGTATCGTCAGCGTGTAAATCAAATTTATACATGTAGGTCAACAGTTACTGCCGTATTAGTAGCGGGTTTTATTTTCGCCCGGAAGTATCGAGTTAAGAGTCTTCGAATGTGAACGCGAAATGACAACCGTTAATGAGGTGCTACTAATATTATAGTAAGCTGGCTTAGGTGTTATTGAGCGATCTTTTTGATAACCCACGGTACCATTCTAATGGATATCGCACTCGGTGCGTGTCCTTTCACATTATTAGGCGATAATTAGAAACACTTGTTTTACGAGTTAGAGGCTGTGTTTTATGCAAATGAATGGCGTTATTTAATGTTTTAACTGCAGCGTTAGTTTTTAGGCAAGTGAATTCATTTGTCGAATTTTATTTTATTAAATTCAATTGCATGCTGTAACAATTTGAAAGTAAATTTGTACGAGGTCAATTAAAAAAAAAAAAATAGAAGTTAATTGAGGTCAATTTTTTTTTTATTATTATTATTCGAGGCAAAATTTTAATATCTAAATAAAAAATATATTACAAATAATAATAAAAAAATTGGCTAATTTCGTTAGGTCTACTACATCTTTGACCTTATTTTTTTCTTTTCTTTCTTCAAGTAAAAGTGAGGGGGGAAAGCAACTTGCTTATTTGGCAATGACCGTAATCTACTTTTTTTTTTTTTTTTTGACTATGATTTTGAGCCGAGACATGTTTTTATTTTTATCACTATTTTTTGCTATTGAAACGGACATTAGACACGGATTTATATGCAGATAATAATGATTTCGTTAATAATTAAGGGAGTTTGAACGAGGGCTTCGTGCATTAGTCGCGTGCACCTATACGTTCGTTTCTATATAAGATTTTTGAAAGCTCCGTTTTTCCTTTTGGTTATTAATTTAATGGCAGTTTGTGCAAGAAGGGTTGGGACCATCGGTCACCGTGACGAACGCATGACAGTAATGGAGTACTGTATTCCCGTCTTCAATCTTGCGCATCATTTTTCACGCAAATGTGCATCGCTTTAATTTTTAATGCTGTCCAGATTTCTTTTTTTTTTTTTTACTGTACTCTGAACTACGGCAGATTGGCTTATTCCCATCACACGGATACAACTGGATTCGAGCTAATTTTAAATTCGAAATAAATTACTGTAGGTTAACGTTAAACAAATTTTAACATACCGTAATATTAAAGTCGGCTGTGATTTAGAAACAGGATCAACTTGAGTAACAGTTGTTCACTTCTCCAATAAAAAAAAAACGTTCTATTTATCGAATTAAATTAGTTCATTAATATTCTGTTGTGACATTTATTTCACAGTTAACAAGTACTAGTATTCAAATTTCTTAAATATTTAAAACAAGTTTTTTTTTTTAAAAAAAAATAATAATAAAATTTTAGTAGAACAAAACACTGTAATAATTATCAAGGAAAGGAGATCAATCAACTATTTTGTGTGGATTAACCAAACAAGAAAAAAAAAGGAAGAACTAGAACAAAGAATTTACATTATTTTATATTACTGGTAGCCAGTTGTACGAGTGTGATTCTATTTTGTTGATCCGGGTAATACCAGATTTTTAAATCTTGAGTAACGGTTTTGTTGGCAGCCATTGAAGTTTTAGCAAGTGATATTAAATATTCACAAACAAGATTTAGTTCAACCGATTTTGTTAACGTGCCTATTCGTCTTGATTTTTTTTTAATTAAAAATTTGCTTCCATGGGAAATACGCTACATGCACCATAATTAGGTAGAGATAATTTAGTTAAATTTGGAATTCGTGAACAAGTAGACGGTGCGAATAGACTTCTAACAAATTATTCATGTACAACAATTACTTTTTAGCACCCTCATCTAATAAAGCTAAATTTTTTGCTGGAACAAGAAATATTAGCAAAATTAAATATCCAAAGATTAAACAAAACAATAGATACAAGTACAGTAAAGCGACTGAAGTACTGAATGGCGTTAAAATAAATTTTAAAAAATTCAGCTTTTATTAAAAATTTGAAAATATTTTTGATTTAAAAAAAAAAAAAAAAATGACTTTTATGTTATTTTTATTTTACTCCATAAAACTTGTAGCAAGATGTTTTCCTTGGCCAAGTTTGAGAACTCCTCGTAGAGTTTAATATAGTCCAAGAATAATACGGTTATTGTGGCCAACGAGCTTTTTATTTACCCAACCGCAGTATTACAAGGGGGGGAAGGGGGTAGACAGGTTGTAAATCTACGCCAATGTATTTCAAAGAATAGTAACTTACTTTTAGTTATCCAGCCAACTCAATGTTTATAGCAAACAGGTGTAAAATATTTTCATGATAAAAACAACAACAACAGCAAAAAAAATCTCCGTTCGCGTCTTTTTTGATTTTGAAGGATATACAGTATAATATATTTTCTCATTAATCAAAGAGATCAAAAGACTTTGATTTACGCAATAGTTGACTGCGACGATGGCGGAATTTGCATTTAGAGTATAGCTAATCGCCTTGATCTTGACTCCGGTTTTCGTACCAGCTCTTTCTAGCACCAACTCAATTACGTTCAAGTTTGCGTAATATTTTTTTATTTTTAGAGAGATTTTGCGAGTATAGCCACAGGTAAAAATTTTTTTTTTTTTTTACCACTTTCTCATAATAACCAGACTTATTGGTGGTGCTTTGCCAAGATAATATTATTTAACGATGGCGGAAGATAAAAATGTATATACAGTATTTACTATTTGTTAAGAGAAATACATTTTGATGTTATTGGCAGCAGAAGTGAGGTATTATTGACATTTTTACTTTCAATACGATCCGAAGCGCAGGTGCGCTTGAATTTTGATAAGGAAAACGTAATTGAACTTAAACGTACATAAATAAATAGGATGCTATTTGTAGAAGTAGGTGAATGCTTCGGGCAAATAAGAATATAATTATTATTACAAAAATAGGCTTTAAATTTAATAGCAATTTAATAGCGATTTCTAATAATAAATCGATATAATACGGCGAAAGCGAGTTATAGTAAATTTTCTATTTTATAATGGTACATTATTTTTAATGTTTTTGTTGTTTTCCAGTTTTTCTTAAGTCTCGTTTTATGTATCATTATTATTGCATTATTATTTCGTTTCCATCGGATTTATTAATGTAAAATTAGCCATTTAATATCGATTTAAAAGTTTTTCAAAATAGCTTTTTTTTTAAATCAACGAGATTAAATTTTCTCCCAAATAAGATTTAGTAAATCCTCTTTCTTGAACAATAATTTTATAACTTATAATTTGGTAGCAATTCCTCTATTTTGGTAGAAAGTCCAAAGTGTCAATCCTTAATAAATAAAACTCGGGGGTGATACGGTTCAGTATTAGATTATTGATTAATTATAAGCGCGTTAAAGTACAGGCTGAAGGCAAAGTAAATTAATGAAGGATCATTATCATAATAAAATGGTGAATGTACTCTTTGAAATTAAACTCCAGCATGTGGAGAGAAGGAGCATTAGTCAACGTTGTAAGCGATAAAAGGAACGGAAGGTCGAGAACATAGACTAGAAATAGATGCCATAGCAAAAAAAAAAATTTTAATCTTTCGCTAAAAGATTATCGAGAGATTTTAAAGTAACCTCTGCTTTTTTAGCACATTTTTTCTCTCAATTCAATTTAACAACTCGGGGGGGGGGGGGTTTGAAACGAGTTGAATAATACGGACACGTGTAGATGATTATTTAAAGGGACGTAATGCGGCTGGCGATTTCTGGGTTACGTAAGGAAATGGCTTAAAATAGCCCTCTTTTTTTAAATTCGACGCTTATTTTGTATACTGGTTGAGAGGGAGTCGGTGACGTCATCCAGACAGATTAGTCCTTCCAGTCTTATCAATGGGCGTTGATACCCCGGGTGCGCCGAGCATCTGTCATGCGCACTGAGCGTTCTACTTGCAGCCGCAGCAGCAGCTCTATCCGGGAGAAGGGGGAGGAGAGAGAAAGCGAGAGATAGATAGAAGCCTGATGCTTCAGAGTTTTAGTCGGTTCGACTTTAGATCGTCGTCGCAGTCGTGTCGTATCCGCGAGATGAAGGGCAAAGTTTTTCGACGTCAATGTTAAATAGTGAACACGTAGCGGTGCTGCTGCTGCTGTTGCTGTTAGGGGGAGAAAATTGTCTGGAAATTGTAACCTTATTTCGGATTGTTGTTTGTGATTATGCGTCGCTGAGGTGATTTTCACTGCAGTCTCTTTTTCAAGCTCTCGGAATTTTTCTTGGGGGTTTTTTTTTCTCTCTCTCTCTCTATTCCTCTCCCCCCCTTCTTCTTGTTCTCGGGATTTTATTCGCCTGTCTCTCTTTCTCGCGCTCGCTCTCAAAACGTTTATTCGATCTGCTGCTGCGTGATCCGCACTAGTCAAAATGGCTGGACGTTGCCTTTGCGCCGACTGCTGATTGTACAGTACGGGAAGTTTGAAGTTTATACGTGTGTAAATCTCCGCAGCCTTATTGACCGGAATCCGGTGGAAATCCGTCGAAGATGGAACAGGTAAGCGTGCGAGAGAGTAATAAGGGTTTGTTGAATTGGGTCATGGGGGTATTTTAACATGGACGCTTATGCATCGACCGTAATGCAGATGTAGTGAGTGAGCCTCATCTCTCAGCTACTTTCCTTTTCTCTCGCTACTACCACCACCACCCCCCGTTTGTGTTCCACGCACTATTACATCCGCTTCGTTTTCATGCGGGGTTTTTATTATTATTTTTTTTTTTTCTGTTTTGCGTTTCGTTTTTATTCATGCGAGTCTAGCATTAGCAAATAATAAATAAAGGTTGATGAGTATAAGAAGGGGAGGGGGGAGAAAAAAAAAGATTGACGGGGATCTATCCAGAATGATGTATAAAGAGAAAGGACGAGTCACGGGTTGTTCATACTTTTTTTTTTTTTTTGATTATTTATTTTCTCTATTTTTCGCTCTTTTCCTTAGCATTTTAGCTGCTAAACCTGATCGATCGATTTCCGCGAGTTCATTTCTTTGATCGGCTTTTACGCTATAGCTTATATAACTTGTAGGGTAACCGTATATCGACGAAGACGTCTGCGCTCCAAATGCATTTTATTTCGGATTGTTGTCGGCGTTATTTATTTTTTTTTTAATGTAATATATAAGGTGCAATTATTCCTGAAAACGGTATTCGCGATTTTCATACCTCTGTTACATCTTTTTCACGGATAATGGCTTTTTTTAAGGGCTTTATGTCGGCAATTATTTTTTCGTTTTCTCGCATTCGCACTTTGGTTCTCGTTGCATTAATTTTATTAAGACATTTTTATTATTTTTTTCCTTCTTCGAAGCCGGTTGGTAATGCAGTAAATTTACCGCATGATTTTTTTTTTTTTTTTTTTTGGCAAAAGATATAGACTCGTCGAGCGTCGTATTGCGACTTGTCAAAGAAAAAGTTTTAGTTACATACAGATTTTTGAGGTTTAATATAACGGTAATTGTTTTTTGAAAGAAATATTAGCGGCGACGACGATGATGACGGTGATTTTCAATGGAAAGGAAACCCCGTTATGGAAAAGGTTAAAGATGAAAAATAGTTTCCTGAATTATTGTGTTATTTGTGTGTGCATTTTATTATAAATCTTTTTTCTTTTTCTTTCGTTAAAAATGGATGCAGGTTATTTCTCCGGTCTTACGTCATCGTTAGCCCACTCGAATTTCTAACCGATTCAAGGCCAGCCACGGCTTGTTTCTTTTACGGAATAATAACTTAAACTTATTATTTTTTTTTTAATCGTCTCAGACATTTTGCAACACTTGGCGACTAATTAATTAGAATTTAAACTTTGTCATCATTTCCGGTTTTCTTTGTAAATCGTTCCGTGTAATTAGCCTCATCTGGATAAAAATTATTATTTTGTTTATATTTTTTTTAATTAATTTTTTTCTCCTTCAAAATAATAAATTATAAACAATTTTTTTTAAAAAAAAAAAAAATAAATTTTTAATTTTAATTTACTTTTATTATTTTTCAAAAGATTTTTATTTGGACAGATGAACTATTTAGTTTTCGGGAACCCTTAGTAATTTTGGGTTGGCGTTTTTCTATTTATAAAATATTTTTAAATGCCAAAATCTATTTTTAACGCGAAATCTCGAAAAGAAAAAAGTGAAAATATCAATTTTTACGAAAAGTGTGTTTATATTGCCAAGTTTTAATTAACTTGATGGTGTGCACCGCAGTAGTAGAGGTTCTGTGCACCCTGAATTCCGCTTTTGGGATACATTAATGCGAGCCAAATAAAGTGCTCGAACGCAGACCCACCGCAACATATTGACTCGGAATTCAAAAAAAGAAAGAAAAAAAAATATATAATAAATAAATATATTCTTTATTTATTTTTTTTTTGGATTTGAGTAGTGGTGGGAATAGGTTCTGGCATACTACACTTAATATATTTATGAGTCACGAAAGCAACGTAAATAACGCGGTGGCATTTTCAGCCGGAGAGAGTTGAGGGCGGCTGCGGTACAGTAATATTAACGGCTAACTGTTGATCGTCGGCGTCGTGTTTTTCCCTATTTCCCAATAGACTTTGAAAAACGAAGGATTCTTCCTTATTAGCTATCCATCTTCAACTTCCTAATTTAATTAATAATAAAAAAACGAAGGAAAGAAAGAAAATGCAATGGTACTTTTTCCTGCTCTCAATTATTATCCATATGCGTTGATTAAACAAGTTACTGCATCTTATTAAATAACAATGTTAAGGTTAAAGCATTTTCCAAATTACATTTTCTCTCATTCCTATTGCTTTTAATAAAATATCCTGAGTGGTCGATAACGTTTGTAGCGTATATTTTTGGGGATTTTGTTAATGCGCTTTTAGGCAAAACATTATTTATTTTTTTTGATTGGGGGGGGGAATTTGTAATGAGTTTATCTAAACCACTTTAGTTGGTGGCTGCTGCTTTTTTTTTTCTTCCTTCATTTTCTTCGTTGAAAGTACGTGACGTGCTTTATCCCGCTTAAAGCGACATTAGGCTACTGGAAAAGCCAATAATGAATTTCCGCTACCACTGTCATCCTAATTACTGTCAATGAAGGCTGACATTAATTATGTTGTTGATAACAAGTTCATATAAATGGAGATTATTTCGATTAATAAATCCAAAAGCCGAGTCAATCGTGTAATTATGTTGTTTTGGAAACGCTATTTTTTTTTTCTTTTTTCACCGCCAGTTTAGGCGTAATTGTTCACTGTTGGAACATTCATTAACTATTAATAATTACAGCTTGATTGACTTAATAAACGTGCGAGTTAAAAAGGTAAAGTTAACTAGAGGCTATGTGGATTGTAACGGTATAAACCTTCTTGGTACAGAACCGTGCGAGTCTTACTTAACGATCTAAACTGTCATTAATAATTAACTGGTCGTCACAGAAGTATGCAGACTATTATTCAAGCTCTTAATGAGATCCGGGAGGAAGCGTTAGAAACGCGATTTATTAATAAAGTTGCAAGCATTACAAAAATTTTTGTTATTTTTTGGTTTGAGCTGGAAAAAAATTTGAGAATATAAATTTTTAGTTTTAAAATAAGCAGTTTAAAAAATGGTGATTTCAAGGACGTTGTAAATTAGCTTAATTTAGCACGTTTATATGTGAAAATGATTTGCAGACCTCGCGGAATAAAATTATCGATTTTCTACGTACAGTAGTGATGCGCTTGCTTTAGTGAATATTTACGGGGAAAAATGCACTAGGAGAACTAATTATTCGCTTTAATAATACGTGGGTTTGGAATCTATTTGGACGAAAACTGTTTGTGTTTTTTTTTTCTATCTTAATGGGATGTTATCGTTTCTCTAGTTTTTTTTTTTTTTTTAAAAAAAAGTTGCAGGGGGCGGCGTTATATAGTCGGATTATATCAACGGTATTATGCTTTTATAGTTTGCTTTTTATGTGAACCGGCAGAAACTAAAAAAAAAAAAATGGTTTTGTGTTTATACGAATTTTTTATGCTAAACATTTGCTTTCATTTACGAAGAATTTTTTTTGCGGGCAATTAAGGAAATTAATTTTATCGTAATTACGAGCGAAAATCTAAAGTATAACACAATTTGAAATTAAAAAGTGTATACACTGTCGGTTAAAATAATTTACTGTAAATTAATATTCTAGTGTTATGCTCATTTCTAATTTTCAAATGGGTAAAAATGTTTAATTTTGCTCGTGGCATAATAATTATTATTATAGAGTTTAAAGGGTTAGTTTATAATTATCATAATGATCCTAAAATATTTTTATGTTTTCAAGTAAAAAAAAAAAAAAAGTAAATGTCAATTTCATTTCTACTTTAAAAATTGAACGGTACAGTGCTGCATTTTAGATTTGTTTTTGAGACATTTTTTCTGCCGTTTCCATTGTTTTCGATCGCAAATTATGTAATGTTAAAGGCAATATCGTGGCGAAAAAAGTGTTTTAGCCTCAATATTTTATCGGTTGACGACGATATTACGTGTTGATTGGGGGCTTCTCTTTTTGCAGCCAGACCGAATATACAGTATGTATATTATTATCTGAAGAGAGAGAAAACGTAAAATGCGTAAATCTGTCACGTATAATGTCAAATAATGTAGCGTAGATTGACAACGGAATGACAAGAATTATCGAATAGGTTACATTTCGATTTGGCACGGAGTTCGTTATTCCCGGGGAATTATCAAACGGCTTTCACTGCCGCGTCAAATTTCAATTTTAGCATCCGGATGAGCTCATGCGCAGTTTTTTGAAATTAACCTAATCTCGACTCTTCATTATATAGTCACGCTATATAGACTTGCGCGAAGAATACAAAATGAATTTTAATGATGATTTGTGATATATCTCGCGCCTTCAAAATTATTATTCAAAAAAAAAATAGGAGCGTTTCACGGAAGACAGCATTTTTCAAAGTTTTAATTCGATTAGAAAGGGCTTTTCAAATGACTTATTGTGAATGTATTGGCTTTTTTTTTTTATTTTTCTGTCTCACTCTCTATTCGCATTTACATTTTGCTACCGTGAACGACTGGGAACATTTTTTTTTTCACTACCGCATAATGTTTTAGAAATTGTTATTCTAAAGAGAAGATGGCCTTCTTTCTATTACGTTGTCTACTGCGGTTTTTTTTTCTTCCTCCCCCGTTCCCTTACCATTAGGGATTTCGGATGAAATTTAAACTTATTTATCATTATACTACTGAAAACGCGATCTATCAAAAGGATTGAAATATGAGATTTTAAAAGGAGTTTAGTTATTCTATGTAATGTTATGTTTTATGTTTGCTTATATATTTTAAATAATATACACGTAATTTAATAAAAAAAAATTTTATTAATATCTATTTTAAATTTATTATGAGGAATGGGTTCTTAATGAAAATTTTTTCGAAAGTACCGAACTTAATATTTTTTTTATCGATCAAGCCGAAATGTTCTGGGTGCTGGCTAAATTTCTACTGTGAATTGCTGTAGTTTTGTGCAATGCGTTAAATTAATGCGGGCAAAAACTGCTTACAAATCCGGAAACTTGAACGCACTTCCTTAAAATTTTTGAAATAAAAGTTGTAAGCTTACATACATTGCACCATATAGCTCGGTACATTAATTTTTATAAATTACTTTACTACATATTTATGAAAACATTTTTAAAGTATTTTTTTATGGTATTCGTTCGGGGTCTTGATAAAAACTATTCAATCTCGGAGTCCAGCTGAAATTCAAATAGCAATATTTGCATAGTTTGTGAATATTTTCTATTTTGGAAAAATAAGAATTGCAGTTGAGGATAAGATGTGCGGAAGTTAAATTTTTCACACATTGCGTACGAACCAAACTGCCGAATTTTTTTTTTATCTGAATTCTAAGGGGAAAAGAACATAGATAATCCAATTAAATAAATTGATGACGACATTTCCTTTACTCGGTGAATGTGGGGAGACGAATTGAGGTTTAATATGACGAATGGCATTCAACTCTCTACATCTTGGATGGATAATTAATTTTATGCTGTGACAATAAATCAATTTGATATATATAAAAAAAATGTTTAAGGACGTAGGATTGTATCGCTGTTTTTTTTTATTTAGAATTAACTTAGTAGGATAGCGTGAATACCAACTAATTGTAAATTGTTTTAGTCTAATTTGACATTTGACAAGACGTTTGGAGTGAAAGGTGGGAGGGGGAATTGGTAGTGGGAATTGATTGCAAAAGAACTGCGGTTTCTATTTCGATTTAACGTGGGAACTTCTATTTCTAATTTGAAAATAAAACGTCAACTGTCAATTTAATATGCAAAATGATTAATACTGTATTTGCATTGCGTTGAAATTGGTTGGTTTTTATATAAAATTTGCGAAGCATTAAGAATTTGTGTTAGGAATAAATTTTTTATGAACTTTGGAGAAAATCTGAATTTAATTTTCTAAAATTGACACAACCCTCCATAAAAATAATTTAATTTTATATAGAGATGCGTGACTAGTAATTAAGGCTAGAATTAATGCCAGAAAATTTAATTTAATTTCTTGAAATTAATAATTATTATTTTTTTTTTTGATTCAGGATGGCCGTTCGAAAGCCCAGATTAAGAAGATGAAGAAGGAGCAGAATATGGGAAATCTCAAAAAGGAGCTTGAATTGGTAAATTAAGCTAGAAAAGCATTAAAGTAAATTTTTTTAAAATGTTATTTAAGGATATTTTATGTACAATATTGTTTTAAGAGATTTGTTTAACATTTGTATTAAAAAAAATTGTTTGTTTAGGATGAACACAGAATACCAATTGAAGAACTCTATGCAAGGTTGGACACTGATCCATCTCGGGTAAGAAAATTCACGTTTTAACATTTTAATTTATTATAAACTCAATCATTATTTTCAATCAATTTCAGGGCCTGACAGACAATCAGGTAAAAGAAAGATTGCTTCGAGATGGCCCCAATGCTCTCAGTCCACCCAAAACAACTCCAGAATGGGTAAAATTCTGTAAAAATCTCTTCGGAGGGTTTGCTCTTCTACTATGGATAGGAGCTGTTCTCTGTTTTGTTGCCTATTCAATTCAAGCTGGTACATTTGAAGAACCTCCTGATGATAATGTGAGACTTGGCATTTATTTTACAAAGTATTGACTTAAATCATGTTTGGGTTTTTTTTTTGTAGTTGTACCTTGGTATAGTATTATCAACAGTGGTTATCGTGACGGGATGTTTCTCTTATTACCAAGAGGCTAAAAGCTCCCGTATTATGGAATCTTTCAAAAATATGGTTCCTCAAGTAAGTATTTACTAAAACTTATAATTTTGCGTTATTGTTAATCCTATTGAAATTATTCTCAGTACGCAACAGTAATAAGAACCGGTGGGCAGAAACTTACAATTAAGGCTGAGGAAATTGTAGTAGGAGACATAATAGAAGTGAAATTTGGAGACAGGATACCTGCTGATATGAGAATCATCTCTGCTCATGGTTTAAAAGTAGATAACTCATCTTTAACTGGTGAATCCGAACCTCAATCCAGAAGTCCAGAAAGTTCACACGAAAATCCTCTCGAGACAAAAAATTTAGCGTTTTTCTCCACAAACGCTGTAGAAGGTATAACTCTATTTTTTTAAAAAAATTGGTTTCAATTTATTTTTTGTATTGCTAATCATTCTTGGCGTAACTTAGGAACTGCTCGTGGTATTGCGATCAATACTGGAGATAGAACTGTTATGGGACGTATCGCCAACTTAGCATCTGGATTGGACACCGGAGAGACGCCAATCGCTAAAGAAATTGCACATTTCATTCATCTTATTACCGGAGTGGCCGTTTTTCTTGGAGTATCATTTTTTGCACTTGCGTTAATTTTAGGGTACCATTGGTTAGATGCAGTAATCTTTTTAATTGGTATTATTGTGGCTAATGTACCAGAAGGTCTTCTTGCCACTGTAACGGTAAGTCATCATATAATGGCAGTAGCAGCTTTTATTTATGAATATAACTTGTTGAATTTTTGCAGGTTTGTCTTACACTTACCGCCAAACGAATGGCAGCTAAAAATTGCTTAGTAAAACATTTAGAAGCTGTTGAAACTTTGGGCTCAACTTCCACTATTTGCTCTGATAAAACTGGAACTTTAACTCAAAATCGTATGACTGTTTCTCACATATGGTTCGATAATCAAGTTATTGAAGTAGATACCACTGAAAATCAATCGGGTAAGAAGTCACTTAATAAATTCTCGCTTTACGGCAAGGACGTCGTTACATTTCAAAAAAAAAGTTTACATTTCCAGCCTCAAAATTATCCTTCACAGAGGGACAGATGTCAGTTTTTTTTATTCATTCGAGTTTTATGGATTTCTTAAAATCGCGTTACCAAAATTCAATTTTTTTGAAATGTAACTTTGGTTTTGCCAGGGTGCGATACAAGTATTGATGTACAGTATGTAAAACAAACAACTTAATTTCATTTTTAGGTGTACAATATGATAAAACATCTCCTAGTTTTAGAGCTTTATCAAGAATCGCAGCTTTGTGTAATCGAGCTGAATTTAAAGTTAATCAAGAAGATGTTCCTATTATGAAAAGGCAAGTTGACTTTGAATACTGCTTTTGTTATTAAGTTATATAATTAATATTATTCCTTTAGAGAAACTAATGGTGATGCATCTGAGTCGGCATTGCTGAAATGTATTGAAATAGCTGTCGGTAATGTAATGGCAATGCGAGCTAAAAACAAAAAAGTTTGCGAAGTTCCATTCAATTCTACCAATAAATACCAAGTTTCCATTCACGAATCTGACGATCCAAACGATACTGGTTATTATTTGGTGATGAAAGGTGCACCTGAACGAATTTTAGAAAAAAGCTCAACAATCCTTCTCAATGGAAAAGAAGTTCCTCTGGATGAAGAGTTGAAAGACGCATTCAATAACGCATATTTAGAATTAGGAGGTCTTGGAGAACGTGTGTTGGGATTTTGTGATTTTAAGCTTCCTAAAGACAAGTACCCGGTTGGATTTCCATTCGATAGTGATGAACCTAACTTTCAGTTGGACGATTTACGCTTTGTTGGGTTAATGTCTATGATTGATCCTCCACGTGCCGCCGTACCCGACGCTGTAGCCAAATGCCGAAGTGCTGGAATTAAGGTTTCCATTTTGATTTTTAACATTTTTGAAATTGTATATTTTCAGTCTTTTAATAAAAACACTTTCTTTATTAGGTAATTATGGTTACTGGAGATCACCCTATCACTGCCAAAGCTATTGCTCGCTCTGTCGGAATTATTTCCGAAGGAAATGAAACTGTAGAAGACATCGCCACCAGACTGAATATTCCTGTCGATCGAGTCAATCCTAGGTTTGTGCTTCTGCAATAATTTTAAATCGTAAGCGAAAAATCTTAACTTTTATTGAAATATTAGAGATGCGAAAGCTTGTGTTATTCACGGACAAGATTTGAGAGATTACAGCGCAGAGGAGCTGAACGACCTTTTGAGACATCACACTGAAATCGTATTTGCTCGTACATCTCCGCAACAAAAACTGATTATCGTAGAAGGTTGTCAACGACAGGGAGCTATTGTGGCTGTGACTGGAGATGGTGTCAACGATTCGCCAGCTTTGAAAAAAGCCGACATTGGTATGAAGTTTTAAAATATTCCCGTATTAGTAATATAATTAATGCATTAATTATTATCATGCGGTTTTTAGGTGTTGCTATGGGTATTGCTGGTAGTGATGTGAGTAAACAAGCTGCTGACATGATTCTTCTTGACGATAACTTTGCTTCTATCGTTACTGGAGTCGAAGAAGGTACTGTTTTTTGTTAATTTTTGTTAATTTAAAATACCGGTACAAACCTTTTTTGCTTTTTTTTTTTTATTCAGGTCGACTTATTTTTGATAATTTGAAAAAATCAATCGCTTACACTTTAACTAGTAACATCCCTGAAATTAGTCCTTTCTTATTGTTTATCGTGGCTGATATCCCACTGCCTTTGGGTACCGTAACCATTCTATGTATCGATCTTGGAACAGACATGGTAAATTGATCGTTATTATTAAAATGTATTTGTGCGGCTTTCTAATGGACGTATATAATTGGCTATAGGTACCGGCTATTTCATTAGCTTATGAAAAAGCCGAAACTGACATCATGAAGAGGCGACCCCGTGATCCATTCCGCGATAAATTGGTAAATGACCGTCTCATCAGTATCGCCTATGGTCAAATTGGAATGATGCAAGCTTCCGCAGGATTTTTCACTTACTTCGTAATCATGGCTGAAAATGGCTTTTTGCCAAATATTCTGTTTGGTATTCGAAAATATTGGGATTCCCGAGCAGTCAATGACTTGCAAGATTCATACGGACAGGAATGGGTAGGATATGATTCTATTTTTGAATGCAGTATATATATTTCAAAATTGTAGTATTAATGGAAAAAAATATTTTTAGACTTACGAAAAACGTAAAATATTAGAATTTACTTGTCATACGGCATTTTTCATTTCAATCGTCGTTGTGCAATGGGCTGATTTGATCATTTGCAAGACCAGACGTTTATCACTGCTTCACCAAGGAATGACGTAAGTTGAAATATTTTTTCAGTAATTTATAATTGGGTGCTTCAAACAGGAGATTTTTAAACAAATTTGGTTATCAGAAAGCGCTTATACAAAAGTACAGGATAGTAAATATTCCAATAATTTTTTTTTTTATAGAATTATTTGGCATATTTTTTGCTTTTAGCATAGCATTGAATGGCTATACACAACATCTTGAACTACACTGTCTATTTAGCCTACACATAACATTCAAAATTAATTTTTGTAAATGATGTAAATGTACTCGTATACGGTGTTTTTAAAGTCCAGTAAACATAAAATTCATTTCTAAAATTAAAATGCAGATACCAAAATAAAATTCCTGAGTAGAATATTACTTTAATAATTTTCTGTTTTTTAGAAACCACTTCCTCAACTTCGGTTTGTTTTTCGAAACCGCGTTGGCTTGCGTTTTAAGTTACACTCCAGGTATGGACAAAGGACTCAGAATGTATCCTCTTAAGTAAGTTTTTATTTTTTTTTTAAATATTGATAATGTATGGAAATAATTGAATGGGTTTGTTGGAACATTGCAGAATTAATTGGTGGATACCGGCAATGCCTTTCAGTCTGTTGATTTTCGTCTATGATGAAATTCGTAGATTTATTTTACGTCGCAACCCCGGTGGTTGGGTGGAGAGAGAAACTTACTACTAAAAAAAAAAATATTTAGTTTTATCAGTTTGAAAGAGATTTACTGCAAAGTCGTTAATCTAGTTAGTCCAAGTTTATAGCAAATTGAGAGCGCTAAAAGATGAGAATGATTTTCGGTTGCACCTTGTTAATGTCCGAAATCTCATTTATCAGAGTTAATAAATAGTCAATTATCTTTAAAGATAATTATATTGAATTTTTTTGTTAATATAAAATCTTAATTCATCAATAATGTGCCACTTTAGATTCAATTTTCATAAATTAATTACTTGGGAACAGCTTTTATTTCATTATCAGATAGAAAGGATTGTTTTAATCTTGTTTTGCAGTATTTTGTCAACCTCCGGTGATTCATAAAAACAGGTCTCCCTATTGAGATTTTATATTGTAATTAGAAATATTATTCAATTAGTTGAATCTCGCGTTAAAAATAATACAAATCGAACTCGTCATTAAACTTCCACTTTCATTGCATCTTAAGTATACATTTTCATTTCTTGGAACGAAAAGTGTATTACAATTATTAGCAAGCTACATTATATTTATTTATTTTTAACGATAACCTTTTTCGAAATTCGAGTGTGTACTGATTTACTTCTTTTGGAAATGTTCAAGACCCACGTTTTTATGAATTACTGGCTTTTTTCTATTAGCTCGTAAATTTTCAGTTTGTACAGTTAAATGTAAAAGAATCTTTCTATAGTAATAAAATTATAAAGTTTAATAAGATAATATTTTTTTATTATTTTAAGAACATCCGAGTTATAATATTACGCATCGTTAATTATTATTATAGGCGCTAATAACTTAAAATTAAATTAAAAAAAACTTGTTGAATGTTGGCGGGCGTGGCCAGCTTAGGCAAAATGTGCTGTGAACATTTTGTCCGTAAACGCTTTTGCAGACAATCTTTAGCCATGAACTCTTTTGGTGTGCGCCCTGTGGCGTCCACAAGGCGGGATTTAGGTCGTTGTATGGTCGGTGATGAAAGCTCGCTCGATTTTCTCGCTTAAAATGTGTAACAGTAATTATTATAATTTAATGAACTTAAGTGTATATTTGATACAACACGGTGTGTATTATCGCGTTATAAGTGTTCGCGCAAGTAATTTTTAACAGAGAAACTTTGTAAAAACTTAATAAATGTCGGTGAAATGTTCCGCACGTACGAACAAAAGAGTCGGGTCAGCGTCGGCGTTGTAGCCGCGGGTAGCCTGCCTATAAGTCAACCGAACCGGCGCCGAAACGAAGAGGTAAGAACCAAGTCTTGTTCAAGATTCATTCTAAATCATGTACGGTACTTTAATAATTGATGCATTCTCTGCCAATATTTTGTCAATGTTCCCTATCAACGCAAACGGGAGGATTATCCCTGGGTAATCATGAACCGATGTAGCTTGCGTTAATTTGTTTTCCTCCATAACTTCAATGGCTGACGCTCGATCACCCTGCTGGGTTTGCCCTGTTACGTAAAAAAATTTATTTTGGGGATTATTAGAGAATGTTCGACCTACTGTATAAGGATAAGAATTGATCTGTTTTCAATAGTTAGCGTTCGAAAGTTTATAAAATGGTAAAGTTTATAAAAGTTACTGTTGACATCGCGATGGTATCGTAAGATTCGCAACTGTGAGAAATGCGCGCCGCATTTGCCGTGCTGTAACTGCGTGGCGCCGTAACCGTATCATACACAAACATTGTCAAATTTAATATTGTTTATTTTTTGGTCACTTTTTTTTTTGCAAATTGCTTTTCCACAAATTCAGGTGCCTAAATAACGTCTCTTCCTATAAGAGCTACGAAGCATTTTGGTATGCATTTGGTTAATAATTTTACGTCTTTCTCCCTTCATGATTGTACCAGTATCTTAAACGGGTAGGCGATTTTAACGTTTAAATAATGCGCAGTAAGCGCGATGTGTGATAGCAGCGCGAGATGGCGTGCGTGACCGTGCTTTCACTTTAATCATTTACTGTACAGTAATATTTTCTGAGGATAGCAAAAAATTATTTAGAAAAAAGATTTGCCTGTAAAATATTTTGTTTAAAGTTTGTAAGCTTGAAGTGAAGTAAGAGAATACAGTACAGTTCTGTGCATGTCCAGCGCTGTATAATAATAATTATTATCAAATAGTGAAAATAAAATCAGTTGTAAGTGCCATAACGTAAATTGTAGGGGGTGGGGCGGGATTTTATTTGCTGAAAATGCTTTTTTGAATAGTACTCTGTCAAATATATTTTTTTTAAAAAATTATTTTATAACCTTTAGAATGCGTAAACAAATAATAATTCTGAAAATCTAGAAATGTGATATATTATTGTAAATGAAAGAAGTAAAAACGTGAATGTTCGCTCAACATTCGGAAAAACGGTGGTTGAGCCTTGATCCATTTAGCCGGCGATTTCTGCACCAAACTGTAAAGCAAATACAGTAGCACTCTCCTTCCTTTTAGCTCTGCTGTTGGACTTGTCTCATCCAATTTTTTTTAAAGGATACATCCGATTTTTAGAAAATGGCACTTTATTTGATTTCCACTCTTTCTTATTTCTTGCCTTAAGAACAGCTCGCTTGCAGGTTTGGTCGAGAAAAGAAGTTTATATTTGAGAGATATTGTACCGTAATTTAGTTTGGTCAACTTCTTTTTCAAACGTTCACTGTTGCTGGGTGCTTTTGTGAGATTGGTGAATGCTTTTGAAGTAGACCTATTGATGACCTTATTTTCTTTAGCTCAGTCCTCAGGGGCTCACCTTCAATTGTCTTTTTTGGATTTTTTTTATTTGGCTGGGGATAGTAGGGTCTTTTCTTTTTCAAATCCTTCATTGTTTTCGACGAACAATCACCAGCTCTCCCCTCCTACAGTATATTATCTTTCTCTGTCAATTAGAATACAGTAGTCTTTTGCTTCAATTTCTCCGTTGTCCAGCACACGCTTCACTTCGTTTCGCATCAATTTCCATGCTAACGTTAAACTCATAATTTAAATTCTAATCCAGGCCTGGCGTTCCTAGACATAGTAGGTTAATATACGCAATCGGTTTGCAAATCTTTGAGAAATACATTGAATTTATTACAGTATTTTATAAAATCGTCAAAGAAAAGTTATAAAAATTGTTAAATTTATTTTTTTTTTTAATAAACTTACAAGTGGAAATTGTTCAAATCTAAAGCACGTTTTGGCACAGTGGTGTGTAGTTCGATGCAATTCGTAATTATTATTATCGATACAAAATTTTTAGTATATTATTCTTGGTTCACAAGAATTTAATTCATATTAATCACTAACAATTGTTCTAAATTATCTTTTTAACTGAGCAATTAGTTCTTCCTCTTCGGCGGCTAAATGTTGGGCGCTCTTTTTTCTTTTAGCAGTGGAGCCTACATAAAACAAACTTTATTGTCTAGAGTAGATATTATATTGATAAATGCTATTTACCGTTGCCGGTCCTATTATTTCCTCGATTTCCATCGCTTAATTTGTGCACGTCGGAAGTGTTGTCGTAATATTTGGTCTGAGTGAGATTGAGTTTGGAGCCCGGTCTCGCTTCACTATCTCGGTGGTTTAAATTCTGAGCAACTTTGCTATGAAAAATGAAATGGGCTATGAGCATATTGAAACGAACTTTGTTAAATTCAATTCCAACCATTGATTATCTGGCAAAAGCATGGAATGATAGTTAGCGGGAGAGATAATTGTGTTTGGCAGAATTCTTTGAATTTGCAACGGGGGCTCGTTTTCATCGATGTCGTCATTTTTTTGATAGCTATCGTCGGATGTGGAACTCGAATCGTGTTGATGATACAGTAAATCCGGAACTTAGAATATTAAGAATACGTATTCAATATTATTTTAAAATGTAAACGCAAAATGGTAAAACCTTTTTGGAGCGGCGATAACTTTGACGAGCGCCTGTAATTCGTCCTCTTATGCGGACGTCTGGGGCGATGCTGGTAAGAGAGCTTCAAGTGATCCGAATCACTCGTGTCGTCGGAACCGGATAAACAGCATTCGAGTTCTGCGGGTGGAGCGCTAGGAACTAAGTGAGATGATTGAATATTTGGAATATCTGTTAGGGGTGATGGCGAAAGTCTGTCCAAAGTCAATTGATGAGATGACAAACTATCTCCTTCAAAACGAAAACATCGATTATTATTACAAAACAAAATTAATAATAGTGAATAAAAAATTTTCCATTTTTTAAAATTTAGCTATTTTTCAAGGTCGTGATTAACGGGGAGGGAGGAGGAAGGTTGAATGGTATTTGGACAATAAATTATGCGTTGAATAAGCGACCTCGCACACTGGCTCCGCTGTACGCTCTCCGCCTGTGTTTACTAATCCCCTTACCTCCTCCGCTTGACCTAGAAAAAT
>JAQGAZ010000662.1:0-50424 GCA_034692225.1 Polydesmus complanatus
CCACACTCCAACGCCATAAGCATTAGAGTTAAGGATAAGAACGAGGTAAAAAGCTAAACCGCAATCTCTCTATTATTCTTTGTTTTAGCAAAGAACGATAAATCCTAAGTTTTTGAGGTGATCATTTTTGAAAGTTTCGATAGGCAAATGATTTGTGTTTGTTCCGCCGTCTAGTAGCAATTCTTCATATCTGGAAATTGTGGCGGCGGATTCGTACTCAAAAGCACAACCAAGTAATTTACAAAAAAAAAAAAACCGTGTAAGTTAAAACTTTTTTAAAAGTTTAATTGAGTTCTTTTGCTGAGCATGCACCGCATTTTAAAAGCTCAACAATTATTACTATTTTCAAACATTCTATAATACTACAAATATGTAATTAACAAATATTATTCATTAATTACATGTATTTGATAAAAATCGAGACAATTAATAAACTTTAGTTTAGTAAAAATTTTGTTTGGCCAAAATACTGATTAAGTTTCAAAAATTAAGACTAAGTTTTAAAAATTAAGACTAATTTTCAATACCCAATAGTGGTCATTCAAAAAAAAAAATACATATATTTAGAAAATGATAATTGTACGAACTCTGAAAGATAATTAATAAAATTTAAAAAAAATGAAAACTATTGATCTAAAATATTAACTAACGTACCCGTGTCCAGCTTTCATGTCCTTAATGGCATCGTTAATGTTGTCCAAAGAAGTTGTTTTAGTTGCAAAATCATCAATTGGAAGTTCTCCGTTTACATAGCGTTCAACTAATTTTGGAATTCCCTCGTGGATATCGTAATCTATTCGCAATATTAAATTTAAAACTTTTTTCTTAAACATTATTGAAATTCAATATCCAATTGGAATTTACTTCCGATGATTGTTCCAACAATTTTTTTGCATGCGAGTAAACTGAGTGGGGATATTTTAATTACGTCGGTAGCTTTCGCAACTCCAACAACTACTAAAGTTCCTCCAGGACCCACACAGCTGTAAGCATCTTCCTGGTTGCCAATTTTAATTTTCAAAAGTCTTTGTTAAATAGGCCTACTAATATTTCATTAATCTCACCATCGCCGCAGCGTTTCCCACGCATGCAAAGGCGAAATCCACGCCGAGAGGAGTTAACTTTTTAACTGCTTGGAGCACAGTTCCTGGTTCCAAGTCATTTAGAGCGATGTAATCAGTGCAACCCATTTGCCTAGCTAAAATAATACAATACCGGTACATGTAATAATAATATAATAATAATCATAGAACGCTAGAGTTATCGAGCAATTGTCACCAATTTCTTCTTTTTCGTGAGTGACGTCAATTCCAATAATTTTTCCAGCTTTCTTGTCCTTGCATCCGAGAACGCAGGCTAGCCCAACTCCTCCTAAGCCCCAAACGGCCACTTTATCGCCGGGTTGAATTTGCACCGCATTAGCCGAGGCTCCAAATCCTGTGGGGAAACCGCAAGCCATTGTGCACACTTTTTCTAACGGTGCGTTATCGTGTATCTGTGCATATTGCAATTATTGAAATATATTGAGTTTTAATTACCGGTATTATTTATTTTTAACTTTACTTTGACAGCAGAATTTTCTGGAATAACAGTGTACTCTGAAAATGCACTAGTGCCGAAACTTTGATATAACGCTTCACCGGTTGAAGCTAAAGAATAACTTTTGCTTCCATCGCCATTTTCAACTCTGAGTAGTGGCGACATTAATGGAGTCTTTCTCCTTAAAAAATTTCATTAATAAATTTAAATATATATATACAGTATATTAATCTTTAAAATGTTTCATAATTCATTAAACTTTTAATTTCTTAACAACTTTTTTTTGTTGTTGATAAAGAGCTTACGAACTACGAGTATTAAAATTATAAAGCTTAGCTATCGTATCAAATTTTTAAATGCTCCAAAGATAATCCTTATAAAAAAGCATTAATAAAGTATATAAAAAACGTGGCCTTGATACGTATTCTTTAAAAAATTATACTGTATTAATTACGAGTAACTTCAAAACTTTTTGATAATGGCAATAAATGGCATTAAAAATAATATACTTGGTATCTAAGCAATAATTGCATTTGCCTGCAATGCAAGTTGGACATTGTCCACAACGAGGTAGACATAAGGTAAACACCTTATCACCTAAAACAATATTAAAAGTTTTTGAATTGTTATAATTTTCAAGTGTTAATATTTTGCTAACCTTTTTTTAATCTAGTTACACCCGCTCCCACACTTTCCACAATTCCGGCTCCTAAAATTTTTTAAATTTTTATTTTGATAAACTTATTGATTTAAAATTAAAAAAAAAAAAAAACCTTCATGGCCAGGAATATAAGGCTTTGGTTGAATTGGTAAATAACCTTCAAGGATGCTCAAGTCTGAGTGACACAAAGCAGTCGCCACCATCTATAATTATTAATGCCGCCATTATGTAAAAATAATTCGAAGGATTTCATTAGTTCTACGTGCACTTTAGAATAAGTTAATTTAAAAAAAAGTTCAAAAAATTGGCTTTTTTTAAAACAATTTTTACTTTTAGAATTGTTTATTTTTGCTTATTATTTACTACTGAATCCTGCAAGACACATAGGCTATAAATGGCCAAAAAAATATTCGTGTTTAATACTCCAAAAAAACTTTAATCTGACCCTATCGCATATTAATGTTTTGAGACTACAAATTAACAATTAACATTACAATTAGTACACATTAGTTATAATAACTAAAACGTCTGTAGACTATTTTGTGCAATAGGCCTCCCTCCTTTTTTATTCACTATTATTTTTGTTAAATAATTATAGCGACGCATCAAGGTTTATTTGGGAGGGGGTGGGAATTGAAAAAGTTCGAATTACAGTATTTCAGTGCTCAATTAAGCACTGAAGGACACTATGAAATAAAATTATGATATTATCTGAAAATAAACCAAAAATATAAAATAAAATAACTTTGGCAGCAAACTTTGTGCCCCACCCCCCCTCAAACTTATTATTTTTACAATCGTTTTAATCATCAATTAATAGCAAATAAAATTAAACTTTTATAATTACTGTAGTGTACTGTATGTAGGCTATTTACCTTAAGTCGAACATTATCAGGTGGTGGAGGGCCAACTTTAATCGTTTCAATTTTAATCTCCGTATTATATTCGTAAACGACCGCAGCTTTGCAGGTTATAGTCTTAATAAAAAAAAATTATAATAACTATGCTGGAAATGATAAAATAATAAATAAATCAAATCGTACTTTTCCTTCAGTAGACATTTTGCAGGGAGACAATGTCGTTTAAATCTCAAATGCGAGCTTTCAAATATTATCTTGAATTTAATATTACTGTAGTGTACTAAACTTCCTTCGACTAATAACTTCAAAATCAGCACACGCTATTGTATTACTAATACATTTTACATGAGCGCTAGTGAAATATGATCTGTATTAATCTGTAGTATCTTTTATGCTCTTTTTCAGCTCACTTTGTGCTCTGAAGTGATATTACATATTATTCTTATCGGATATAAGGGCGTTAACAGCTAGATTGAACCAAACCACATAACATTTTTTTTTTATTTCAAAAATAATTATTGATGTTCGATTTTAATGCAGATTAATGTTTAGATCATAAAAAAAAAAAATTAAAAATGGATGGATAAAGAAATAAATCTCGCAAAAACTGTTTTAAAAGCTTTCAATTTTAATAAACTTTCAAGAGAAATTAGCCGACCAAGAGAGCTCAATCAGTCGCAGTCGTAATAATTACTGTACTCTACAGTACATGTATAGGCTAATATAATAATACTAATGTAATAAAATAATTTCGGTAATTAAAATTAAAAACTGATAATAAAATAAATGGTGTGAGGGAATGAACCGCATACTTTTTATTCCCGTTAATTAAAATGTTAATAAAAAAAGTTAAAATTTAAAAAACTTTCAAAAAAATTTCAATTTAATAAATTATATTATTTACAAGGCGTCAAAATCTTAAGTAATATTAGCCATAATGTCCTTGATAAACACATGCCACTATTTTAGCTATTAGTGCAGGGATTAAAGGTCATCGCTCACTTGCCACGTGTAAGTATAATAAAAATATAGATGAAGAAAATTTTATTTCCTTAATTTAAAACTGTTTTTTTATAAAAATAAAAAAAAAATTGCGCCTTCAAGTTTAAACTTCCGCATTTAACGGGTCCGAAGTAACATTTAAAATGTTACGCAATGTCTCATAAATAAAATTTCCCATGATAAAATGTTTGATGGAATGTTAAAAGTATAAATGTATTTTTTTAAAAAGTGCATTTTCAGTAAATTATTCCAAAATTATTTATGTTTTAAAACCGTAGCAGGCTAGTGTACGCCGGGCAATGAAAACAAAATTTTTGTATTTCTTTAATAATATTTTATTTTGTTGAACAACTTTTATACTGTACGTTTTGAACTTAATGGTCAAACAATTATTCAATCCTTGAAAGTGAGCAAATTATATCTATAATCCCTTGCGGCTCTCAAAGATTTTTTCTTGTATAAAATTTAAAGATGTCTATTACACTTTTTATAGAAGGCGAAAAAATAAAGGTTATCAACCTTTAAGGTAAACTTTATCAATGAAATAATTTTGATTTAGGATAAAAATTAATGTGCAGGAGCATGGCAACAATAAAGTGTCACCCTACTGTGACGGTATGACATTACGTTAGTTAATAATAGACAAAGCTAATCAATATCAACTTGACACATTTTAAAGTCCACAAATGAACTTTATTAATCTATTATAAAATACCAAATAAACTTCAAAACAAAATTTAAAGTGCAAACTGAGCCAGACATTATTAACATGCCTTTTCAAAACGCAAAAGTACAGTATGAAGAATTTAAATTTAACGCTTGATTTTTAAACTGAACAAATATAATTTTTTTTTGTTTTAGCCTACAAGAGCCGTCAAGAGCTGAAATCTCGAGAGCGTGCATTTTTTGGCGTTTGATCAAATGAGCTGAATAGGCAACTTTTGTATAAATTTTGTGTAAACTGTAATACAGTATACATGTACATGTAGTACTAAAATAATCTTATTAAGGGTTACTGTATAGGCTAGCAATTGTTGCCAGAAAGGTTAAATATTCGTAAAAACCAAAATGGAAACAAAAAAAACAGCAACAGATCAAATACAATATTACCGGTATGTGCTTTTACTTTACTTGATAAAAGTTTCTCAAAGTCGATTAAAATCTGATTTAACATCGTTAGGTAAATAATTTCAAAACATTCAAATCAAAATTTGTGAGGGACATAATATGAGGGCATGTAGCCAATTATTTTTTTTTTAACGTCATTTGTTCGTCGCAAAGTAAAAAATGATCCTTATTTTCTTATTTTATAAAAAGTGATTTTAACTAATATTGAAAATAAATAAGTTTATAATGAATATTAATTAAACTTACTTTTTGTCATTAAAAAGTTTCAAAATTGTAATTTAGTTTTTTTTTTTTTTTGAAGAAATGTTTGATATTTATATACACTTACAATATTTGATAACACTTTGTCTTGATCCTCTCTGGCTAATTAAGGTTAAACGAATATTCAATATTTATTAATTGAAATATTGTTTCACCTATTAAGAGTATTAAAGTAATATCAAACAGCAGAAACCGCATATTGAAAAATACCGGTAGTTAAAATATGACGATAGTGCGAACCCTAAAACAATTTTAAAAATTAGTAGGCTAACTAAATTGAATAGTATGCTAGTAGTAGTACAGTAGTAGCAAAATAAACTTACCCTTGTGCACGTCTCATATCACTAAAAGCTTCATTAATGCTCTCCAACTTAATTGTCTTAGTTGAAAAATCATCGATAGGAAGTTCGCCTTTTAAATATCGTTCCACCAATGGAGGAATACCGCGATGGATATTGTAATCTACAATAATATTGACATTTAATTATTTTTTGTCCCCTTTGTGCTTAAGGTTCGTGATTCACCTCCAATAATGGTACCAATAATTTTTTTGCTCGCTAAAAGAGGCAAAGCGGGCAAAGTTACAATATCCGTTTCTTTTGGAACTCCAACCACGACCAAAGTTCCTCCTGGTCCTAAACTATTAAATGCGTCTTCCTGAAATCAAATTACTTTAATAAAAGTAATTTATTTTACAAACTATTGTATGATCAATTGCCATTGCTCCTGTGTTTCCGATGCAAACAAACGCAAAATCAAGGCCAAGCAGAGTCATTTGTAGAATTTGTTTTGGTAGTGTCCCTTTCTCTATATCGCTAATTGCAATATAATCGGTGCAGCCCATTTTTCGAGCTATTTTTTCATTTAAATAACGCATTAGTTAAAATTAAATAAACTGATTGATCTTTTTTTTTTTTACCAATCGGCTCTTTATCACGATTGACATCGATTCCGATGATTTTTCCAGCTTTTTTGTCTTTGCATCCGACAACGCAGGCCAGTCCGACACCTCCCAAGCCCCAAACAGCCACCTTTTCTCCGGGTTTAATATCTACAGCATTGGACGAGGCTCCAAAACCGGTGGGAAAACCGCAAGCCATTGTACACACCTTTTCTAAAGGCGCATCAGCATGGATCTACAAACTCATCCATTCAAAAACATGTTTTTCACAATTTTAAATCGACTTGGTAATTTGAATTACTTTGACAGCTGAGTTCTCGGGAATCACAATGAATTCTGAGAAAGAACTGCAACCAAAACTTTGGTAAACGGCGTCTCCTGTTGAGGCCAAAGAGTAACTCAAAGATCCATCGAGGTTTTCAACTCTGAGAAATGGCCCAGGAGGTGGGTTCTTTCGCCTTAAAGTTAAATTCAGACAAATTGCGAGTTTGTTTAAAAATAAACAAACTTTACTTGTAGTCTAAACAGTAAGTGGATCGACCGCCAACGCAGGTGAGGCAATGATAGCATCGAGGTAAACAAAGTGTAAGTACCTTATCACCTTAAATTAATAATATACGTTCTTGCATTTTATAATTCATTCTTAATTTTTATAATTATTGCATCGTCATGCATAGGCTATACTACTAATTTGCATACCCTTTTTTAGAGAGGTTACTCCTTCTCCGACACTTTCAACTATTCCAGCTCCTAAATATACGTTTAATTAAATTCTTTTATTTTTATTTTTATGAGGTAATGAAATTAAAATATGCAATTTAGTTAAACCTTCGTGTCCAGGAATATAAGGCAGAGGTTGGGAAGGTAAATATGCATCAAGAATACTCAAGTCCGAATGACACAGAGCGCACGCGACCATCTAATTAAAAAATTAAAAAAAAAATAATAATAATAATGAAAACAAAAATCGCAAACATGCTTAATAAATGTATAAAAAAAGGTAACGATAATGAAAAAATTTGTAATTATGTATAGGCCTACATTTGTCAAAAAAAATGGGTTTTTGGAGACTCTGAGATATAAAAAAATTTAATAAGAAAATACTGTACATAAATTTGTGTTTAATTTTTATTTCTAAAATATTGAAAAAATTTTATTCTAGTTATCTGTGATCATAAAAATAGATAAAATTTAATTTCTGTAATTGCATGATAATCCCCCTCTTATGATGCATATTTAAAATAAACAATATTCCAGTACTATCCAAAATAATATTTTATTTAAATAGACTTTTAAGGCTTTGACCTAAAACATACCAGGCAGTTAAGTAAAGCTAATTTTATATTTTTACGTATTTTTAACTTTTAATACTACCAAGAAATATTTAAAAAATGGTAACGTATTTAAATGCAATAAAAAAGTGGAAGCTTAGTATTTCAGGTTTATTCATGATGTTTTAAATCACAGAGTTCAATTTTAATTTAAATTAAATGTTTTAGTATAATATTATTATTGAATTTATGATAAAGCTAATATTAAATTTTTTTTTAAAAAATGAAAAATATATAAAACTTACTTTAAGACGAATATGTTCAGCTGGAGGTGGAGCAACTTTAATAGATTCAATTTTAATTTCACTTTTAAAATTATACACAACCGCTGCTTTGCAGGTAATTGTCTTTTAATAAATTAATAAACAAATTAATTAATATCAATTTATTAAAATGCAAATAAGAATTTAATTTTTTACCTTTCCTTCTGTAGCCATTTTACTTAAAAGTGTAAAATCTTTACTAAACTGTACTTGTCGGAGTGGTCAGTGGTGAATATTTTCATAAAAAATATTTTGTAACTACATATATATTATCGGTATCTACTGTAAACTGATATTAGTGCAAGAGCATGAATGCTAATCCAAAAAACAAAGGTGAAATAAGTCAGCTTGATATTCAGTGAACGTGTTTATATTACTTGTTCAAAAATTCTTAATTGACCTAATTTATTATTAATTACAGCTCAAATACGAATTTAATTAATACCTTTATCAAACTTTAACTGTCGGTACAATTATTTTTGGGACGTTGTTTCCTGTTGCTTCTTAATCGCAATTAATTTTATATTTAGTTTGACGCATTATTATTATTTTATTAGATCATCAAGCCTAAAATCTAATTCGTTTATTTTGACTACCAGTAGGTTTTACTGAGTTTTAAGAGTAAAGTTAATAATTATTAAAAACTTTTATCTTGTGATTTATAAAATAAAAAAAAATTGTTTCTTTATTATTCAACAATTAAATTTTTGTACCGATCAGTGTGTGCATTTCTTTTAAAATTTTGGTACGCATGTTTCATCGAAAATTTGTCGCTTTTAAAATCTTTTTTTTTTTTTTTTTGTCGTACATCGAAAAGTTTGGGTCGTAAATCGAAAATGAGCCTGAATTCAAGAAGGCCTTTATAACAAAAAGCCGTATATCGAGGTATGAGTGTACTGTATCGTCAAAGTTTGGAATAAATTTGTTGCATTAATGTAGGCCTAAATAAATTCCAAACTCTGGCAACATAAGAAGCGGACTTAGGATAGTACAAAAACAAATTAACCTAAACTGTATTCTGAAAAACTAAACTCTTTTGAAATGATATATTAAACTTTTTTTAATATATTTTATAGAGTAAATGCCTTTTGAAAACCTGAACAATCAACTTCCCATTATTTTGCAGTCAATTTATACACCAAACAACATTATTCTGTTTGGCTGCTATAACCCTGGGTAGGCGGCTTAACAATCTTTTTTTTTTTTTATAAAAAATAAATAAATCCCAATTTATCAAAAATGGCACTTTCAAGGGTTTTTTTTATTTCCAGGTATTTTAATGCCAATTTGAATTTACAAGTTTTGACGTATAAATTTTTTTTCTTTTGATTTAGGAATATCCGGGCTCTTAAATTGCTTCTCATAATCTCATTTCTCATAAAATTGCATCACTTAATACATATTTTAATGATAGGCCTACCCGGTAACGCAAGAGGAAAACATCTGTAAAGTCATTATTGAACTAATTATGTTGGAAAGATTTAGTCATCATTTTTGAAGTTAATTTAAAGATTTCACCAACATAACAACGTACACCTAGTATTAAGGACATTATTAACAAATCTTAATTGCTTGTTATTTATTTGTTGTAATTAATTATTCTTAACTTACTTAATAATTATTAATCAAAACACATTTAATTGACAAAATCTAATTTTCCAATAGTTCTATTTATTTAATGTTAATCAAAACTTATTTAGATAATGAAATTTCATTTCTGCTGATACAAATTCATTTTATTTTCTGGAAAATTGCGATAATATTAATACTGAATGTACGTAGAAAATGACCAGCAATTAATTTGAACAATGCATAATTTATACTAGGATGTTAACGTAATTAATAATTGCTTTCAAGTCGTATAAAGCTGAGAAAAGTATAGAAAGTCCCTATATTTTTAACCAAATTTTGATAAAAAATAATTTTGGAAAATTAATTCGAATTTGTCGTTGGTCTTCCTCGTAGTGATCAATTATTGGTAACTAATACTTTCATTTCATAGACAAAATAAAACCATTCATACTTTTTGGTTTCAAAGATCCTATTGCTTACAATTTTGAACATTGAAACACTGCACTTATCAGATAAGTTAGAAAGATAAAGTAACCTACTTTTTGACCCTTGAAATGAAACTCGCTCATCGTTCAACCATATTTTTAAACCATCGCGGATACAAAATTTTGAGATAAAAAATAAAAATGGAGGATAATCCAAAAAAAGTATTGGTAAAAAAATCAAAGAATTTATTAGGGCAGGATGACATCTACAGCGAAGAGTTTGCCCGAGCAATGGACCTCGAAGACCCATTGGCATCGTTCAGAGAAAAATTTACATTTCCTAAGTTAAAAGATTATCCGTTTGGTTCGTAAACCGTAATTCCAGATCGCCCTTAAAGTTTTAACTAATAAGTCTAATAACTTTATTTGATAGTTGACCATTCCCTCGTGGAAGATTTAAACCAAGAGGTTGTTTACATGGCTGGACAATCTTTGGGTCTAAAACCCAAATCAGCAGATGCTTTTATGAAAGAATCACTCGACGCCTGGGGCCAATAGTAACCATCTCTGTTTCCTACTCTTAAATGAACCAAAATGCTTTACCAGTCAAATATTCTATTGATTATCTAGTGCTGTTATGTCTCATTTTATGGGACCCTTACCTGCAGCTGCCTGTGATTTACCTGGAAGGAAGCTTACAGCTAAATTAATCGGTTAGCTTTATACCTTAAATTTTGTTTAATGGAATATTCTAATTCATAATTGTTATGTTGATACCAAAAATTGTATAGGCGCAAACGAATCAGAAGTTGTATTAATGAATGGTTTAACAGTGAATCTCAATTTATTATTGGTATTGATTATCTGAAATACATTTGTTTTTAAATTCCAGTATTAATTTTAAAAAAAAAATGTTTGGTAGACTTCATTTTATCAGCCTCTGGCAGATAGACATATTATTTTAATGGAAGATAAAGTTTTCCCATCGGACGCAGTAAGTTATGTTTCAATAAAAATAAAAACTAAAGAACAATAATATTAATTTAATTTTCGTTCTTATATTAATTTAATTAACAATAATTAATTAGTACGCAGCTGCTTCTCATATTGAAAAACACGGATACGATCCAGTAAAGAGCTTAGTGAAAGTTCAACCGAGACAAGTAAATACGTTTTTATCCTTAATTTTCAATTAATTAAAAATTAATTTCTTTCTTTTGATAAAAATTAGGGGGAGTACACTTTACGCACAGATGATATTTTAAAAACGATAAAAGAAATCGGTGACCAAGTGGCTGTAATTTTATTCGCTGGCGTGCAATGCATAACTGGTCAGAAATTTGACATGGAGGCTATTACAAGAGAAGGACATGAAAAAGTATATTAATTTTTTTTTATTAAAATTATTTTGTTATTTCAATTATCGGTAGAGATTTATATTATTTTTGCAAAGTTAAAATGATATAACTAATATAAATAAGCTTAAAATTTCAATCCCCCAACTAACCATAATTACTGGTAAGCAATGTATTTCATTGCAAAAGTAAATTTTCTGTGAATTTTTAAATTTGGTAAAATTAAAAGTAGAATTTAAAATAAAATGTTGAAACAAGAATGATGAAACTTTCATCTATTATTTTAAAACAAAACTTAATTATCTAATATGCCCTACTATTAAATAATTAAAGCAGAAATTTTGAGATTTTTAATTGGCAAACTATAGACAACCGCAAAGGTTAAAACTATTTTTTGTTTTAATTACAGGGTTGCATTGTGCTATTTGACTTGGCTCACGCAATTGGTAATGTCCAAATTGAGCTTTCTAAATGGGATGTAGATTGCGCATGCTGGTGTTCTTACAAGGCAGGAAATAAAAATAATAATAATGCACGCTACAATTCATTTAAGTTCAATCATATTCCGAACCATGTTTTCAGTACCTCAATTCAGGAGCCGGTGGAATGGCTGGAATTTTCATCAATAGCAAGCATTTTGGAAGAAAATCACCTCAACTACTGGGTTGGTGGGGAAATAAGGAAAGCACTCGTTTCGAAATGAGAGAAAGTAAGCAATTAATAATTGTAATACAATATTATTTTCAAATTAGCTTTCTAATAATAATTATATATTTTTTTTAAAAAAAAAAAAAGTAATTGATTTGGCCAAGGGAACGGAAGGATATCGAATATCCAATCCTCCTCCGTGGACAGCTTGCTTGAATTTGGCCAGTTTAAAGGTTTGGCATACTTTTTTTAGTACATTCTGAGTTATTGAAACTAATGACAAAAAAAAAAAGTAAAAAGAAAAATAAAAATAAAATTAGAAATACTAAGTGCTTTAATCAATGAACAATTTATCTAATTAAAAAAAATCGTGATCTAATTTCATTTAAATGTGAGAATGAATAATTCGTGCAATGATAATGTAGTGTGAAATGTATTCTTTTAATTAACTTCATAAGCGGCATTTAAAACTACGAGTATGATGCAAAAAATGTAATGATGGCAATTAAAAATGTGGGTTAATTTTTAATTTTAAAATAATTTTGATAATTGACATCTAGACTATTATCAAGGTAGTAACTATTTAAATAGTAATAATTATTGGCTTTTATAAAATTAAAATAAAGTTTTAAAAAAAAATTAACCATTCCCAAATTACCGCATTCTCCCTATGCCAAATCATACTTTCAAACAAATTAGTTCATCAACACAAGTAAAGTAGGAATTGAAGTTTACACGCAACTGACTACAGTACCGCGTAATTTCAATGGATAAAAATAAATGTTACCGCAACAACTTTTCTAAAATTATTTAAATATAAAACTTTTAAAAATTAACCAATCAAAAATCCTTATCTGAATGACTAAATTTATCTTTTAAATAATTTAGATCTTTGAAGAAACATCAATTGAAGAATTAGTTGCCAAACAGTTCTTAATTACCGGTTACTTGGAAACCTTAATTCAGCACTATTGGCCAACAAAAGAGGATAATTCGGTGATAATAATAACGCCTGCCGATCCCAAACAACGCGGAAATCAATTGAGCTTGATTGTACCTGCAGATGCAAAAGAATTGGCCAAGCAACTTGGAAGCAAGGGAATAATTGTAACTAGCGCTAACTATAAATAATTTATTATTTTTCCAAAACATTTACTGATGTAATTATGTGCGTAGGTTGATGAAAGACCACCAAATGTAATTAGAGTAGCACCTGTACCCTTATACGTTTCATTTCATGACGTATACCGCTTTGTACAAGCTCTACGTACTACTTTAGCATCCATCTGCCTTCAGTCAAAATAATTCTAAAATAAAAATAAAAAATTTTGATTTATTTTGAATACCGTTACGTCTTTTCAATTCTTTTATTAAATATTTCCTTAAATTTCTTCATTAAATTTATTTAATTTTTTTTTTTCTAAAGTTAATTTCAATTAAATATCCAATCATAATACTTGTTTTAAAGGTAGCAGAGAGGAACGGTTTACGTTATATTTATGTCTTTGTAGGTAAAAATAGATAAATAAATAATAACCAGAGGTTGATAACATACAAAAATAAAAAAAACTTCAAAAGAAATTCAAAGAAAAATAGCTATCTGCGGCATTTATTAAGACATAAGTAATAAACAAGATTTGCAGTAAACAATTTTTTTCTGTAGAAGTTTGGAGCGACTTTTGTTTCATTTGTAATGAACCTCAACTCTTAGCGTTAAGTGTGTTGAGTTTGCAAGAGAGAAATAAAATCATATGCACAACACGTGCGCAACTTATGTGTTGCATAAATACTATACAGTATTTACAAAGTGTCAAGTGCAAAAAAAAAAAAACCATTTAAAAAAATCAAATAATGATCAAACGCAGCATACGTTTATCTCCATTTATTTCATTCTACTGTATTTGGATAATAATTATTTTTTAAATTTAATACTCTTTAAAAAAAAAAAAAAATCAGGTGCATCAACTTACAAAATGACGCTTTAATACAGTTTTAATGATGCTTAAAAAATAATTAACTCTTGTCATCTTGTACGATTTGCTTTGAACTGTTATCGCAATCGATTAATTCATATGCTGGGTTGACGTCACTTGGCTACCTGATGCGTCATAGCCGCTCATTCAATTAAAAATAAATAATAAGGTACTTGATGGATTGGCGCAAATACGTTAGAAAATATTATCATCCAATTGAGGTGAAAACATTTGAGATGTCTCGCAGTTATTACTTAATAATAATCGTAACTATTGTCATGGATTATCTAATGCTGTACGGTATATATAGAAATAAAATAAGATCAAATAATTAATGCAAGAGCGAATTTATTAACGTTTGATGCCGGCTTATCTGATATTTTGTTATTCAAGTTAAAAACATGCGGGGCAAAATAATAGTTAAATTATTGATAAAAACACTTGTTTTTATATAAAATATATTATTAATTTAAAAACCTTGCTGCACGAAACTACAGCAATAATTATTTAAATTAAGTGCATTCATTTTAACGAATTACGGGAATTTCTCGACCAATTAAGTGGTTAAATTTATTTTCTCCCCGTTAATTAGGGATTAATTTTTTATTAAATAAAACTTAACTAGATATGCGAGTAAATTAAGGTTTTATTAAACAACCTCAAATTATTGCAGCACCAGTTAAAGTAAATTAAACAAATTATATTTCCATGAAATTAATGATATCCTTCTTGTTTTCAAAAAAATTTAATTACAGGTAAAGTATAGAAATGTATGAACAAAAAATAATCGAGTGATTTGCTATTACACCAAAGTTTTGTAAAACTGGCTTGACCACATCAAAAGTTAAGAAAATAGATAGGTAAATTATTTTTAGTTTTCTTTTTTTTTTTTTTTTTTTAAAAAAAAAAAAATTTAAAGTGCCTTATGTTATTAACGTCCCGAAGCTTCTTACTATCCTCCGAAATTGACTATGATGTAGTCAGTGATGGGAAAACAGAAGATGTTTGTTAGTAGGTGACTCCTCAAAAATCGATACTTCATCGTTGCTATGACAATTACCTTTTCTTTGCTCTTCACGAGCGGCTGAGAGCTTTGAATAGCACGGAGCGCGAATAGGATTTGCGGAGGAAGTACGATACGATACGCAGGGTGGTAGCCAGGCCTACTCGCAATCGCACAGCACGCCGCTTTATTTTTCTTTTTATTTTGGTTTTGATATCGCGCAGCAACATCGAAACAACGCCAAATAATTATTAGAAAAAAAAAATAATAATAACCAAGCCAGCTAAACTTATCTCTTTATTTGCAATCACCTTCTGGAAATCATTATAAAGCATCAATCTGTATCGAGCCATTATGAAAGTGTCGCACTGCTGCAACATGGTACATATTCCGCTTCTTCTTCAGCACCGGAAGCATTACCGCATGAAATAATCGAAACGAAATACTGAATACAGAAAAATGTGTGTGTGAATTAAACCGATAAAACAATGAAATGTGAATTGGTGCTGCTGTTGTTAAGTTTAATGTGGAAGGTTACTTTGGCTGTTCACGTCACCACCGATGATTTTGACTCGGAAAATGTGTCCACGGTTTCGACGTGGGCTGTATCCGAAGATGACATTCTACCAACTTTAAGTACTAGCGCTGTCCGCCTGTCCTATCTAAGAGCTCCCCGATGGACCACCATTCGCAGCGAACTCAAGTGGACTTGGTTACTTCACACCTATGGTTTTGCTTGCGTTTTTTTTATGTTAGCCTTTTACGCTTTTTTCTCGATTCTCAATCTGCGGTCTCAACTGGCTACCAGGCCCTACATGTCGTCCATCAACGTCTTCCTATGTCTTTTAGGAGTATCGAGAGCCACGTGCTTCTTGGTTGACCCTTACGACTCCAAAAGGGTAAAGTTCACTTTCGAATTTTTTTTTTATGTAATGCAGTATTGCAGTACCGTATTTTCTGAAATGTTTGTTGTTTTAATGAGAAAAATGAATGCATATTAATGTGCTCTTTTTTGTTTCCTGAAAATTGTTTTTTTTTTATATATATTCTAATTGTTTATCAGTTTAAATAATTATTTTAAATTTTAAAATAAACCCTACCGGTAGTTAAAATTATAATTGTGACCAATTTAACTCCAATAAGAAATAAATTCCTAACCTGTTAATTTTATGATCTGGTTGTGCGAGCACACGGAAGTTATGTTGGTGAGGATGGGATTGTAAAAGCCAAACCAAAATCAAAACATGTAAAGATAGGAAGTACGAGTACGTTAAGTGTTTTCTTCGTGTCACAATTATTATGTTTTACAAACTAAACTAACTTTCCAAGGGTCATTAGATGATTATTAAAAATAAATTAATCACCGGTAAATTAAAATATTATAACTTTTAAAGACCATTGTCAATAAATTAAACATTCAAAAGTGTTGTCTTTAGCGTACTCAAATAGACCTACAACAAGATTTTATTTTTTAAAAAATATCAATTTTAACAAAGTTATATTTATAAATTTTTCAAAATTACTGAATCACATTATTTTAATCAAATGCTACCTACAGTAGATATTGGCTACTGTAATTCGTTGTTTTTATCATTAAAATTTTAATTTATTTTTTTTCAATTTTTCGAGTTTTATTAATTTTTTATTTGTAGATTATGACAAGTTTAAGAATTTCCCGTTTTAATTGTACGTTTAAATAAAAAAAGTTTTTTGTTTTATATCAGTTCACTATAATTATTCATTTCTTGTTGATATCTACCGTATTTTTAATTATATTGGAAGTCTTGTAGACTAAGTTTTTTTTTTTTTTTTTTTTTGGCTATTTGTGGATGACAAACTATGAATAAAAAACCCAGATAGAATAATGTAATGTTGACGTACTATATACTTATAGGAGATATAAACCAGCTTATCATTTCCTCCCCTAGCAGGAAGTCTTTTTGGCGGCGAATATGCCTAGATACATATTTTATTAAATTTATTTTCTAGTTCAAAATTCACAATTTTTTTTTATAATACTAGTACATTTTTTTTCTTAGAATTTCAAATGCGATTCGGTAACTCTGATAATATGAAGTTGCATAGGCACCGGTAAATCTTCATGCAGATACAATAAGCTGTATATCTATTTGATTATCAAAAATCGATGGCAATGCCATAGTTACTAAAATATGGCATTAAGTATTGTGTTGTTGAAAAAATAATATAGAAAATTTTTCATTTCATTTTTCAAAAATTAAATGCTACTATATAGAATTGATTTATTTTTGGAGGCCATGCAAGAAAAATTTTTATGCATAAGTTTTTGATAAACAAATCTTCACAAAGTATTCATAATTTCCTATCCCTGTATATCGTATCGTGTATACAAATAAAATAAAAATTGTTTTCAAAACTTATCATAATAAACAACTCTTTTGTTTATAAGGTAAACAACTGGTGTTTTGCAAATCAAAATGATCACTTTAATGCATCTCACCTGTTCTTTCTCTGTTAGAGATCAAAATATCACAAGATTAACTTAAGAAATGAGGTTGCAAAGCTAAAACTAAATGTTTCCAAAATTTATCAAAGCACACCTTACTATGCACGTAACGGTGCATGAACTGTTTTTTTAAATAGTTTTCCATTAATCACAGTATTTTATAGCTCAATTACATAAACCTTTTCAAATCACCAAGGCAACAGAAAAAAATCGAATGTCCTTAGTCATTATAATAATTAATTCAATAAGCAAATGATTATAGAAATATATCCTAAAAACAAGAATCAATAATTGTTTTTTTTGTTGTTGTTGTTGTAGTTAATGCCAGAAGCGATCGGTTCCATAATGTGGGATTTGGCGGTCCCTTGTCTCATCTCTTCCTTCAGTCTAATTCAATTGGCGTTTCTCCAGTTGACGCAACTCAGATTAGGTCCGGCTAAAATGAGGAGCAAATCCTTCGTATCTCTTATCATTACGTCCCATTTCTGCGTCATCATCGCCAGTGACATTGCTTGGACATTTCGGGAAGATTCCAAGGTAATTGCCGACGCTTCCTTCAAGGACAAAAAGTTCCAAATTTTGCACAAAAAAAAAATGATGTTATTATTATTTTTTTTTTCTTTCTCTTTTTGTATTTTTATTAAAAGATAGCGTGCTACATGTGCCAAACAATTTATGTTTGTTGGGGAATTTTATTATGCGTAACATTTCTTTACGGTGGATGGAAAATGATGAAGTTGTTGCGTCACGCACCACCGTCTCTCTTCCAACAAACTGATCCCTCGGGATTTGAGAAAAAAGGTAGTTAATCTTTTATAAACTTAAGCCTATATTAAAATTGAATTATTTTCATACGCCGGTATAAAAAAAAGCCCAAGGTTTTTATTTAAAAATAATAATAATTTTTGTTTTGAATGAGGAGTCCAGGCACTGGGGATGTTAGCTAACTGTCAAAACTTAGCCGCGATGACCGCAGCTGCAGCGGCAGCCGTTCCATCTTTCCTGGCAACGCCGAAAATTAGAATTACTGATGAAAACGAGCAGTCTTACAGTTACGTGAGTGACAATTCCCACATGAGCACTAGTAGCAATCAACATCTGTATAACGGTGGAAATGAAACGTCACATTTAGGTATAATTATTTTCCCTATTAATTCAGGCTCAGGCATTTAAAAAATCAAAATTTTACAGATACATCACATCTGGATGACGGACCAAAAAATAATTACAGCGTTTGTAATCATTCCTCTCAGCCGACTAGTAAGCGCTCCGGTTCGTGTCGTGGGAACGACGTGTGTCCGAGTAAAAAGTTAATTCAACAAACGTCACCAAATGTGTCTCCGGTGAAAACCATTTCCGCTAACGGCATCGATCATAAAAACTATATTCCAACGCCGAGTAACTGCCCCAATGTAATTAAAATTAAAAAAAAGAAAAAATCCAAGGTGGGTAACGGTCACTGGAAGCAATTTGACCAAGATGACCAGCTAGAAATGAGCCTCCTTCCAAATTCTAGCGGAGTAAATGGCAATCGAAGCGAGAAAAACCGCAGATTGAACGGCAGTCGAGAAGATGAGAGAGAAGATTTGACATTAATTTCCATTCTAAATCATATCGCTTACGTGAACCAAGCGGCAAATGGATACAAATTGGATCCGAAAAAGATGAGAATGAGTAAAAAAAGTCAGATCGAGAAAGTTTTGCAAGGGACGTGTTCGGCCGCCATATTAGGTCTTCTTCTGTGTCTTCTGGAAATTTATCGCATTTACGGACCCTACGGTCTCCTAGCAAGCCAATCGGAACCGGATCCATGGCCGTGGTTCATTTTTCAAACAATTTGCAGGTGCTTTTTCAGTTCAATGTATGAATATTTTCAGGAACATTATACCGTAATTATATTTTTTTTTTTGCTTCGCAGATGCTTAGAGCTTGCAATGGGCTGTTTTGTTGCGAACATCACTAAACAACCGGTTAACCGGCATCATTATCCATATTCGGCTCATGCTAAACATCATCGAAGCTCAGGACTTTATTTTTATTAACATTAAAAATTTACCGAAAGAGAAAAATTAATGATCAGTATAGGTGAATTTAGAAAAATAAAAAAAAAAATATATGTATTTATTCCAGATCTGAATTTCGCGATGACTATAGATTATTAAAAAAAATCCCTGTAAAATAATACCTATAATTTTTGTTTTAAATGTTGTTAAACACCGTCGTTACATTCTATACAAAAGATACATAATTATTGTGATAATACTGGTAATTATAAAATTGTGTGAGAAAAAAAATTATTCATATTATAGATCACTATATTATTAATGGCTCAATCTACATTAGATATTTTTTAAGATTTAGGTAACAGTCCATTATTTAGTGTGGTGTAGGCGTTATAATGTAGTATACAAAAAATGTCAATTTCAGCGTTAAAAAAAAAGAAAAAAAAAAAAAAGATTACTGAGAATTA
This sequence comes from Polydesmus complanatus, assembly GCA_034692225.1. Taxonomy (NCBI): domain Eukaryota; kingdom Metazoa; phylum Arthropoda; class Diplopoda; order Polydesmida; family Polydesmidae; genus Polydesmus; species Polydesmus complanatus. The sequence continues at coordinate 19,878 of JAQGAZ010000662.1, forward strand.
TTCCGATTTTTCAAACTACATCTCAAATTTACTGTTTCTACCTTTAATGCGATCGCTACTTCCAAACTGTTTAATTAACTTAATAATATTACCAACATTAAGCATAATTTTATCAAATCAAAAACAATTACCACAGAGGCTAAGGGATGTTTTAAATAGTTCGGTTTATCGGATGAATCAGAATAATTTAAAGCTGTAAAATTGATATTTTTTTTTTTTTTTGAAACAAAAATTCCCAAATAAAAAATTATAATTGAGAACTTTATAATGAATTTATTTTAGAGAAATATTTAAAATTGTGCATGCTTGACAGTTTAGGTCTGCAATATTTTACAGATTTGGTATCCTCCAAAAATATTATTATTGTCTAACGATATTGCGCAAAATAAGTAAATATTGACTATAAAATAATATTTAATTTAATTAAACTTGTAAATAAGAATGAAAAAGTCGTTTATACTGTTCGTAGGCTACTAAATGGTAATCGTTTTGTGAAATTTGATATAAAGTTGAGCCAAAAAATTATCACAATTTAATTAAAGCATCAATTTCTTAACCTATCTTTTATGTAAATATAAATGTTTATTTTTCTGTCAAATCAACAAAGCCTGGAAATTTTAAATGTTTATTAAAATTATTTTGAATGTTGCATATAATGTGCCTATAACATAATTATCCTGAAGGATCGAGTAATGCCCGTAACCGTAAATAATTCGATCGAGCCTTATTTGTTCCTATTTCATAGGACTTATACGTTATTTATCTGGCTAAAATGCAAGGTTGCGACTAGATATTTTTAGTTAAAAGCCTTGAATTTAATCGAATCCTATTCAATGTTTAAGCGCTATAAGTAAAAGACATTACAACTTTAGAAAAATAAGTAGCAAAAAAAAAAAAAAAAAAAAACTTAATAAAGAAACATTTGAAACACAAATGTCGCTTCTATTTTGGCTCTTACTTGTTTCTTAATATTAAAAGAAATTTTATACTGGACTCAACTTTAAAGTTCTTTTTTTTTTCTTTCATAATTTGGATAACAAAGCGGATGATGGGGAAATGTCCATTATCCAAAAGTTTAGCCATGTCAAAGGCTCCCCCCTGACGTAGGCCTACATGCAGTGCATGACAGTTCTGTTGCCTAATAACCAGCCCTGAAGCGAGCATATAAACATATCAAGGTCATATCGGACATTGGGAAAATGTGAGCTGCAGTTTAAACTTTTTATTTTTTTTAAAAAATAAAATTGTCAAATTTAAAATAATATCGATACTGTATTTAGGTGAAATGAAGCCAATCATCAATGATTATTTTGCTTAACTTTGAATCAATCAAGTTCATTAGCAAGGACTACTTTGTAGATCGACGTATTAAAGTAGGCCTACCTGATTGCTTCAAATAATTATGTCGCAATTACAATTAAACGAACCAATTTTAAGGATAGAAAGTGATAAAACTGCAACAGAAGACAGCAGTAATGAACCACAAGATTTTAGTCGAACGTTAGACAATAAAACGGAACTTTTCACACCTGTAGATTCAGTGTCAGTTTTGGCCACCTGTTGCATCTGCCTCAATATGTTTGGAGCGGCTTGTTTCGCTTCACTTTTCTGCCTGTTAGACGGAAATTGTGCCAAATCTCATACACTTGACTCAAATAGCAATAGCAATTATTCTCGGCAAAAAACGAATAAACGAAGCGGCGGTATCGGTCATTATTATTTTGATTCCCATGATAACGAAATGGAATGCGAAACAAACGAGGGGTGGGCATTTACAAGCAATCCATTCTCAAATCACTCAAATGATGCCAATAACTGTTCACCGTTTGAAAGTGGAAACGGTGAGTGTTGTTGTGGCGATGGTGGTGAAGGAGGAGGAGGAGGGGAATAAATGCATTGAGGAAAAGTACCTGCGATATTTAGCTCACTGAATAAAAAACTTTATTGATGTTTATAATCAGTTTCTATGAACTTGTGTCTTGAATATGTACCTGGTATATTCAGCGGTTTGTTTTACTGCTAAAACTCCCTACAACTATTTTTATTATCGTTCATACCGATCATGCTTTGTAAGGATAATTTTTTCTAAGATTATCCAGAGCAACGAGATTGAGATCTCTGGTTTTTCGAGCATCAGGAAGTTTATCGAGAGGAACGTGATTGTTTTGAGCACGACAAATCTCTTCCATTGCTTTACCTTCAATTTTGCGAACGGGACCCATTTCCAAAGAGACGTCGTGTATCAGTTTTCCATATCGGTCTAAATAATCTTTTATACCTAAAAATATGAAAAAGATATTATAATCTTTTTTTTAATATTATTAACGCGGTAATATACCATTGGCATTTAAATGACATGTCTCCAGAGGGCCAACAAATGCATATCGTCTTCCGATTCCGTCGGCAAATCCAATTTCGAGATCTTCGGCGGACATAACTCCATCCTCAATAAATCGCCGAGATTATTTTTGTTAAATACGAAATATTTTAAATAAAATGTATTACTGTACTTCTACTAAGTTAAAACATTCCGATTGAAGTGCGTATTGTACGCGGTTGAGAGCGAAACCTGGCAATTCTTTATTAATGGTAACGGGACTCTGTCCAATCTCTTCCATAAGCGCTCTTGTTCGAGTCACTATTTCTGGTTTGGTCCATGGAGAAGGCACCAGTTCTACCAACGGAACGTAATAAGGCGGGTTAACGGGATGGGTGACGATAAAGGAATGTGCGTGCTTAAGTCCTTCGGCCAATTTCGATGGTAAAATAGCACTGGTGGAACTGGCTAAGATAGTCCCTTCTTCTAAGTACTCATCGGCTGCAATTAACGCTTTGCGCTTGATTTCTAAAGACTCCGGAACACTTTCCTAGTTAGATGAAGATTACCAGTAAGATATTTTAATTTGAACATGGTGGGCGGAGCAGAAAAGTAATGTCACGCAGTTTAAATAAAACTTTAAAAGGTACATGTAACAGTTCTGAAATTTTTGAAGTGGAATCATGTTGATCAGTTACAACTTTCGAATGCTGTGCCCAAATATTAACCTTACAAGTGGATTTTCAATACTGTATTATTATTGAGGCCACAGAATAGAGTTCCAATAAGAGTCTCTTTGAAAAACCCTCTGGCTTCAAAAATTTGAAATTAAGTTATTTTGTCACCACTGGCATCATTCAAGAAAATTGGTGACCGATCAACTGAGTATGGTTTCACTACAATGTACTACAGTAGTTAACAGTTGACGTGATTGCAGCACTGTTGCGAAGAGTTGGGGGAAGCCTCTCCTTTGATGAGTGGCTTCCCACAGCATGTATTTTGCCGCATGGTACCAACATTGACCTTCGTAATAAATAATTATGAAGTTTTATGGAAACAATTGCATTACTTTTCTCTTACGCTATATACAGTAATATTATGTCATAGGTTAGAAATTTACCAAAACAAAGAATGCTCCCTCAATTAAATCCTTCAAGGTCGATGTTCCACTTACACAAGCAAATTGCTCTTCAGCTGATAATTTTCCTCTTAATTGGCCTACGATTGATCGAATATTCATTTTTTTAATTCGTGCAGAATTTTTTTTTTTTTAATTTAAGCCATCAAATATAGTTAATATTTATCAAATTTTATTTAATATTTGCCTTTTTTCTCCAAAGTCAATAATTGGTCTTTTATTTCAACAAGTGCTGATTGCACTTGAGCTGGAAGTAAATCATATAAAGTAACGTTGTATCCAACACTGGCAAACAGCATGCTCCAACTTCTTCCAATTAACCCGCTAAATAATTATAAAATTACAATTAAAAGAGTCTCATTATAAATTTGACATTTTTGACAAGTTTCACCATCCTAAAATTGCGATTTTCTTCGATTTGTCACCCATTTTGAAACAACTATAGTGTATTGATAATATAAAGCGACCTTAAGAAATTAGATTCTAGTCGCGTCTGCAACTTATCATAAGAAATGAAATTAAGAACAAACTTGAAAAGCGAACTTTATACTCGGGTCTACATTTTTTTTGCTTCGATCTTGAGAGGTTGTGACGCGCACTCTCCACGAGGTCAAATAGGTCAAGGATGCTCGAAGTGAACCCTGGGAACTTGTCCACCATGTATTAACAAAATTGTTTTAAAATAATATTATCTTAAAAAAACATTTCATTAACTGAATAAAATTTTTATAAACCCCTATCAAAAGCAATAAAATTATATTATTACCGGCATTTTAATTTTTGATCATTTTACTTTTTTTTTTTAAAAAAAAAAAATAATAATAAATACCGCGATCGATTTACTTGTACATTACATGTTTATCTTAATAAAAAAATTCCTTATCGATCAATAAAATTACCGGTATTAAATATTTATCTTTTTACCTTTAAGTTTATCTTATTATAATAATAATTGATATATTTTATTTGTTTATTGCAATTTTTTTGGGGAAAAAATCTGATTTGAGCGAAAACAATTTAAGTAGGAAAGTAAAAACAATCCAAATAATAATTTTTATCTTCAAGAATGGTTAAGAACATGCTCTTTGCAAGTTCAAGGTGACCAAGTTACTTTAATCGAGTTAACGTCCTCTCATCGCTTTCACACGTTCATCTAAGCATGAAATAATTTACTCTTCCTTCTTACTTTTTCCATTGGTGGAATTGATAAACAAGCACTGCCTAACACATTTTAAATTTATTGATAATTCCTACATGCACAACACAAGGCATTTATTTTCAAAAAACAAAAGTAGCAAAGGAGGCGTTTTATTTCGCAATGGGAAAATTTTTAATTTTTATGGCTATTTTAAGTGTTATTATTATTGACACCGCTAAGTGTCAATCAAATTCCACGGGTAAGCTAAAAAAAAATTTAATTACTCCTTTAACAAAGATTGAACTATTTTTTTTAAAGTAATCGAAGAAGCCCAATTGTTACCCATACCATCTACGCCACCATTGCTAGACGACAGATGTCTACATTGTATTTGCTTGGTCAGTGAGACTAAGTCATTCAAAATTAAATTTATACTGCAATTATATTAAAAACTTAAATTTTCTAAATTACTATTTTTTTAAACAGGCCAGCAGTCAATGCCAATTACTAGGATGCCATCTATCAGCAGGTGGACATTACTATTGTGGGCCTTATCTTATTTCATGGGCCTATTGGTCCGATGCAGGAAAGCCCCAGAACGATGACAATAATCCTTTTGGTAAAAAATTTCAATCTTTATTATTAATGGAATATTAAAAGATTTCCTAATAGCTTTTGAAAAATGCCTGAAAAATAAAGCCTGCGCTGAATTAACTGTGCAAGGGTATATGCGTAGATATGCACAAGATTGTAATTCTGATGGACAAGTTACATGTATGGATTATGCGAGAATTCATAAGTCAGGACCTTATACTTGCAACGCGACTTGGATTGATGACACAAATTACTATAAAAATTTCCAGCGCTGTTGGTCACCAACAAAGCCATAAATTGTCAGCGAAAACGCATGCCACTTTACATTCACACAGATATTAATTTTTAATTTACTATAATTAAAGAAACTGATGTACGATCGAAGCTTCTTTTAATTATTTTTTTTACCTATAAAAAAACTGAAACTAAATGCTGTCGGCTAAGGTAATTCCTAAATGAATTCCTTAAGAATTTAAACCAAAGATTTTACGATAAACTTTCGCAAATTAATGTTTCATTATGTTCATATCATAATTAAGAAACGTAAAATTAAGTCAGTTTGAGCCCAGTTTGTACAAGGGCTACAACGGTATCAGTGCAGCACTAATTTGGAATTAAAAAGCTTTTCTTTAATAAAAAGCAATGAATACATACCTTAATATAATAATAATTATATATACTTTTACTCTACAACTCAACAAAAAAAACTAAAACTTTCTTAACATTCTAAGGCAATATAGTACGCCGGTGTCATCGACTGTGATAAATGTTTCAAAGTCATCTGAACAAAATATTTTACCTACTTTTCTTCCTCTTATTGGAAATGTTTGTATTGGTTTTAAATTTTCGCCTTCTTTGATAACTTCGTCAGTAGACCACCAATGTATCGCATCTGAACAAGTGACGAACCGGAATCCGTCGGAAGAGAAACGCATATCACTTATCCAACTGTCAGCAACGCAGTTGTTAAACTTTCGAAGTAAAACAACGAGATTCTGATCCACCAGAGTTGCGGGACAATTAGTAACTCTTCGGTTTATTAGCCATTTAGATACTGACCATAACTAAAAATGATGCAAATGTTTATAAAATCTATTGATATCGGATGAGTCTTTAAATAATTTTATTACTCGAACATCACCAAAATCATCTCCGGAAAGTAATTTTGTTCCATCTGGACTGAATTTGACGCAGCGAACGCAAGCTGAATGTAATCCAGAGGAATACAAACATTCTCCGTCATTTCCATTCCATATCTATTGTAATTTGGAAATGCAACATAAAATAATGTGTAAGTTACATTAATTTGAAGAAAAAAACATTAGATCTATAAAAAATAAACTGGTAAAATGTAATACCTTAAATATTTTATCAGTTGAAGCTGAAACAATAAACTGATCGTTTATATCAGAATCAACGATCGAATCTTTATGGCCCAGACATTGAAATATTTGTTTTCCGTCAGCTACATTCCAAACCTTGATAAAAAAATAAATAGATATTATTTTATAAATAATTTCTTATTTGAAATTAACATACTATTAATGTACTGTCAAAAGAGCTTGAAATGAGCCTCAGGTCATCTTGGTAAAACATAATATTTGTTACACAATCAGAATGTCCGTAAGTATCTTTAGATGACTCTTTGGTGAAAATCTAAATTTTAACTTTAGAGATCAATAATAATAGTTATACAATAAGACCCAATTTCTATTACCAAAATATTTCCATCAGCAGCACCTGCAGCCATGTGTACATCATCTTTGCTAAAAGCACAGCAAGTAATTTCTTTTTGCAACTTTCCCATTTTTTTTGTCACTCCACTGATCACAGAAAATATCTACAAAATGATTAATTAAATAAAAATTATGGTAAATTGCCATAATAATATTATTATTACTTGAAGATGTCCATTTGTGCTACCAAATAATACTTCATCACATTTATGAGAGAGAACACAACAGCTAATTGAAAAATTGGGCGTAGGCGATACAACTTCCCCAGAGATTATCTCTTGGAAAATATCAGTTACCTACAAAAATTAATTAGTCTTATATTGATTCATAATTAAGAATCAGTTTTAATAAATTGTTTACTTGGATTTGATTATTCATATCTGCTACAGCAATAAATGGCTGAAAGTCTTCATCGAATTGAACGGAATAAATTTCTTTTAGTATTGCATCAAACTTTTTCGATGATAAAGCAGTTTTCCAGATCATCACAGTTCCATCAGCTGCGGCAGATACGAGATGGATACCGTCGCTATTTCCGTCCTCGTTAACTCGACTTGGCATAAAAACGACGTTATTAACATTACTATTTAAAAAAAAATCTTGAATTAATATTAACATTCGGAAATATGCGCAAAAAAAAGAAAGAAATACTCTTTATGTCCGTGAAGATAATCAATGGCTTTATGCTGTTGTTTATCCCAAACTATGACTGCGTTTTCCATATTCCCTGCTGATACGAACTCTCCGCTGCAATGACTACAACAGCTATGCAACCAACGCCCGCGCGGTTCTGACAGCGTACTCAATTGCGCCCCATTTTGAATATCATAAATAATCAAATTAGAGCTTACCGTTGCCAATACTTCTTTCCCATTAGGGGATACGTGGCACGACGAAAAACTACCATTTTTCAATTCTATTTCCCAAATAGGAATTTTTTTCTTGAAGTCCCAGAGTCGCAGCATGGAATTTTCAGCAGTAATTACTCCATCACCGTCAATGGTAAAATCACAACCGCCAAATAAGCATATTGCAGAGAAAGAAACTTGCCAGAAATTGATCACTTCGCCACTTCCAACTTTCCAAATCTACTTTATACATTAAATAAGGTAATCGCATGTAATATTAAACACCGTCATCTCAAACCTGAATAACACCGTTTTCATCAAATGAAGCTACATGGCCATTAAATGTACATACTGAACAGCAAATCACAGGGGCTTTATGTTCATGAAAGATCATTGCACTCATAGTTATTGTATTTACTATAATTTGAATTTAAAAAAAATAAAATATCGTTTTCGCTAAAAATTTACTAAAACCATACCTTTCTTCTTTTTTCTGATTTCCAAATCTTTTTGAGAAAGACGCCAAACTCTAACAGTCTGATCTCCTGAACTTGAAATGATTAATAGATCAGAACCGTCTCGATAGCTGATTAAGCAACTGACTTTTTTACTGTGACCTTTTAAAACAGAAACAACTCGACCAGAACTAAAATTCCATATCTGCATACAAATTTCAAAATTCATTTAAAAAAAATTCCACATGCAGAATAAAATGGTTATACCTTAATAACACCATCATAACCACCTGAAGCTATGTGTTGGCAATCGTCCAAAATGGTAATACTAACTGGACCATTAGGATGCAACCTAGTGCTCAATTTGCAGGGACTATTCAATTTATCTCGATTACTGAATAAAAAATGTTGTCTAATTTAATACTTAAAAGTAATAAGTTTTTAATTTTATTAACTTACCACCATACAAAGTATGATTTTTGAGATCTTTCAATGCAAATTCGATTTGCTTGTTGATATACTTCCGAATAAGAAGGTTGGCTAATGGCGATTTGGAGCATATCGTATAAAGGATTCGTTAATAAATGAGTGCAACTTCGAACAAATCTTTCAAAATCACTCAACTCCTTTGAAAACGTTCCCTAAAATAATTTTATAAAAATCGTTAAATTTTCTTTTAAATTGTTCAAATTTATTTCACTTACCTCTTGGCTAATGTATTTATTATATCTGTCAAAATCACCTAACAAATCAGCTGGACCAGCAGCTGTTAGTTTACTTAATACAAAATTAAGATCAAGAAATATTTCAGGAAATTTGTTCCACATCTGTGCGTGCTGAAGATGATAGCCAAGATACAACAAAATATAACCATCGTTCGAAATTTTGTTAAATCTTCCTCCACTTTTATCTAAGTAGCGATTAATAAGGCGTTCGTGTCGTTTCTAAATGTTTCAAAAAAATTAAAATTTTCACAAAAAAAAAAAAAAAAAACTTTAAAAATAACAATCCCTACTTTCATATTAATTTCTGGATTTGATCGCATAAATTGTAAGTACAAGTCATGAATTGTATAATAAGTTGTGTTGTGGCCATTTGGAACTTGCATTGCTAAGGCCTTATTTGTAAAATTATTCATAATTTCATCCACATCCCATTTATCCTTTTGCCACAAAGTTACCAGCACCTTAAATTTTTTTAAAAAAATGTTAAAAACTCATAGTTAAAATTAATCCCAAGCATTTAACTTACATCTCGACTAATATAACAGTCGTCTGGAAAAATAGATAAATCGTAATAAAGTTCTTTAAGATTTCCTAATGCGTCAAAGCTCATCTCTAAAGCTTGAGCAACGCACGAATATTCGTAAGGCATTCTGTTTTTCAGGTTGAATAGTGAATTGTTTTGCAATTTTGAAAGGCACATTCGAAAAGCTTCGTCGATGTTTTTTTGATGCTCTCCAACTTTCGAATTGATAATGGCCATTACAAGTGGATAACCTGTAAAGAATACCGGTATTAAATAAAACCCCATGACTACTTTAAAAACAAACAAAAAAAAAATTAAAAACCTTGCGCGGTATTCCAAATATCCGGCACGCATTGAGGAAGTTCTTCGATTTTGAGTTTATGAGTATTGGCAAAAAACTGCTTAGTTTCTTCCAAAGTAAAACCCAATTTTAATTCTACGTAAGCTACTTCGGTAGACGCCACTTCCATTATACTCCGATCTCGCGTCGTCACCAATATACGACATCCTAAATCAAAGTTCCTTATAGCCAAATCAGACCAGACGTCGTCCAGAACCACCAGACACTGATTGTGCGCTTCAGATCCAAATAATGTTCTCAATCGATCTGCTGCCATTTCTAAATCACAAGGCAGTTTCCCGCAAAATGAAGAATCTAATTTCTCACATAGTGCATGCATCTTATTCATAAGATTATCCTCGCTGATGCCATTTCCAATTTTGATCCAGAATACTCCGTGCGGGAATAAGTGATAGATCAGCAACAGATCTCGAACTGCGGCGGATGCGAGGATAGTCTTCCCATATCCTCCCATTCCATGAATGGTAACCCAACCCGCTTCGAGATTGCTTAAATCTCTTAATCTTACTTTCAATGTTTTTAACAACGACTTTCTCTGAATTGCGTTAGGAACCAGTCGCGGTACGCCGCCTCTTATTAGAATGTTATTTAAATTGCTAACGTTAACACCAGCAATTTGGTTGTAATTTTGATTCAATAAATCAACGAGCCAATAATATTTCTCTTCGGTTTGCAGACTCTTTTTAAAACCATTATACGCTTTTTCTCCGCCATTTTCAATGTGATTTAATAAGGCCAAAGTTTGATGCTCTTCTTCAGCCTACTTAAAAAAAAATTTTAATTTCCTATAATATAATTCATATATATCATAATTATTCAAATTAACGTAATGGTCTTACATAGCCCATAATTTCTTTTTCTTGATTCTTTGTCAGAACGTTCAGGCTGATCAACTCTTTCATTACATACTTAGGCTGTAAATCTTGGATTATGTCATCCCGCACTCGGTAAATTACCCATTTCTCCCGCTCTTCCATTATTATAACTAATTGCTAATTAAAACTGTCTTAATTAATGTATTAGTTAATTGATTTCCAAAATAATTGGACATATGACAAGATTTCGAAATAACGTGCAACAGGAATTCGTACGATGTTCTTGAAAGGACATTCTCTTTTTTCAAGTTTTCGCGCGTGAGTCGGGTATGGAAAATAATATGAAAGTGTCCCTTCAGAACCATCGTACGATAAAAATGGCATCTTGCGGTGATGAAGATAACACCAACAATTTTCGAAATGGTTTAAAATCATTTATTAATCGTGCCGACCACATGATAATGAATTTTGTAAGTGAAAACAAGTTTAGCGCTCTTCCAAACATCACGACGGGTAATCAGAAATCATGTTCCAAGCCGCAGGAATCTGTCAATTCGTTCATTGGCCAAATTGACAACCACAGCATTGGTAAAGAATTGTTTCAGTTTATAGAAGAAAATGTAGAAAATAAATTAAAAACGTTGATACAAAATGAAGCTCGCTCAGCGGATTCAGGAAGATTGGATGAAAATTTAGTTAACGACTGCGTGGAAAATATAACGCTGACCGACGATTATCAGATGTTCGAGAAAGGTTTATGCGATTCCATCGATCAAATATCGAAACACATGCGAAGTGAATGCAGTTCGGTGTCGATCGAGTTAGAGAATGTTTCGAGCTGGACTCGAGCGAGCTCTGACCATGTTCAGACTGTATTTCGAGAAGAAGACGACCAGTCGTTGTCCAGCACTTGTAGCGTTGACTGCTGGGAAATGATGAACGACGAACGGTTGCAGGAACTGAGTATGAGTTTAGATCCGCAAAATTCGCCTCACCTTCAACGCGAAGCTTTAAAAATTTTAATTAATTCTTCCGTTTCTGAGCTAATGACTTTTTCTAGTTGGTCACTTCTCAAATCTCAGTTGCAAACTCTTCTGGTCACTAATTCTTCAGTCATTATTTTTGATAGCATTTTGCAGTTGCACGTCAAAATGATGCTAAGCTCTTCGAGCATTTGCGTTCGTGAAGGATATTCCAACGTTCTCGAATCTTTTTATTTAAGGTTTCAAGAATCTCAATCACTCGTCAGAGAGAAATATTTCGACGTCGAAGAAAATTGCATGCTATTATCTCTGTGTAAACTGATAGTCGTGTTTCAAAAGACTCTTCCTCGTTACTGGACGAGATTTCCCGAGAAGCATAATGAATCAATGGTGGAAACCACCGTGAGCTTGTTTTCCGACATTTTTAAAACCCCCCACCATTTCAATCTCTTACATGTTTTATCGTTTTTGGATCCTTTGGCCGAATGGTTTAAAATTTGGATGACCGGCGAATACGGTAAAAAATTATTAGTCGCAGCCTTTCAAAAATGGCCGCAAATTATTCCGCAGTTTTATTGCGAGTGCATGAAGCTATTAAACGAATTAAAAGGAAGTTCGAGCAGTTTTACAGAAGATCAGCAGCGAGTGTCTTTAAAACATATGAATTATTTACTTATTTTACACTTAATAAATATATTCCAAAGCATGTTTCAGAGTTCTCAATTATGTTCACTCTTCAACAATCAATTGGAAAACGTGACGGTTGACAAGTGCGTCAATCAAATGGTGGAAGTGGTATCGGAATTTTGTAGTAAAGTTCACACTTGCAATCGATTCTGCGTGGGTTATTCTACCGTGGATTTATTATCTAAATATATCGAGCATAGAGTGGGCAGTAAAGGTTCAATTCTCAACGAAGATATTTTATTAAGTTTAAGGCAATGGGCTGATTCGTGCGGTCCTGACGAATGGTCTGATATAATGGAAAACGACGTTCATTCTCTCAGCCATCTTTCCGATTGTCTTCTAACATTAACGGATCAATCTGATGTTTTGCAACTTATAACCAACGAAATTGAAAATGATTGCGACGTTACGTTGATGGACACTATCATGTCGGTGACTGAGAAACTCCTGCTAACTACCACCGAAAAATTAGAAAATCTTTCGGGTTTAGAAAATGTTAAAAATAAATTTATTAAAGTCACTTGCCGACTGTGTTCAGTTCACAATGGTATTAATCGTATGCTATTGCGCGGTTTGCAATTGTTGCGGGTTATTGCCGAAGAGTGGGAATTGATGCTTCAACAGGGAGAAATTACACCGGTTCCGGGGGATAGTGCTGGGAATAAATCTCACACGAATGCCTTATTAAAACTAAAAGAGATCAAATCGGTGGGACACACGACTATCGGAGTTTCGGTTCTTCAAGAAGTAGGGCTGCTTTTCGACTTGGTAAATGCCGTCGAAATCAACTTTGATATTAGTTACGACGATTTGTTATTGTTTTCTCAAGTGGCAACGATCGCATCGACTTCTTCGGTTTTATATCCGATTTTAGATTCATTTGCTAACAATTTGTGGTGTCTCATTTCCGAAGAAATCATCGCCGACGACAATTTGGAATCGGGAATCAATCGCTTGTTTTCGAAATTAATCGCGATTATTCCTTCATCTTATTTAATGAGAACTAGCATCTTGTTTTCAATTGATCCGAGTGAACTTTTAGGCGTGAACAGACTGCTAGCAGCTGGTATAAAAGGATATCAAGCATGTATGTGTTCGGAACTGGCATGTGAAAGTGGGCTGCAACTTCTCGTTATTTTGTGTTCTGATCTCGACTGTTGGCTACAAATACAAAGTGATCATAATTTAAAAGTAACGTTTATTTTATTATCCTGTATCAAATAGGGTTTTTTTAATGTTTGTATTTAAATCTAGGAGTGCCTTATTAACTGCCAAAAAGCTATGATGGACGAGGAGTCAGTCGATCAGCCTTACGTTAATCAAATGACTTTATTAAGAAATTATTTACTAGTAAAAACTTCTGAAATTGGTGGAGAAATGGAAAAGATTGTTCCGTTAAATAATTGCGATTATGTAATTTAAATTTGTGGTTTTTAATGATGGTCATGTAGGCTCTATTTAAAATAATTTATTTTCTTAAGATTGATCAAGAAGATCGACAATGGTCATTTATGTGCAGCGATGATGTCCCTCCTTGTTATATGATAGAACAACCTGAATTAAAACCGATTCCTAACGAAGTCGAATTATTTTTAACAGAAACTACTTCTGGTCAATTGGACGCTAATTGGTTAAATTATTGCCGAGAGTTGTTTCGAAAATGTTTGACAGATGAAACCATTACTGAATTGAAAGTTAGCAGTAGTTATTGTATTGTTTTAGGATACCGGAAAATCTTCAAATTAAATTTTTCTCATTATTAATAGAGCAAATGGTTCGGTGATTTGTTATATTTTGCAATGGAAGCGCAAGAACAATTAGGACCAGTAGTTGAAAACACAGCCAATGAAAAATCACTTGCACCCGCAGATGAAACGGAGGTTGTTTCGGATTTTTTATATAACGGATGTCAACTTGCGATAAGGTTTACAGTAGTCATTTTTTTTAAACGTGTTTAAAAAATTTAAATTTACGACCTAAGTATTTTTATCAATCAGATATGGAGTGCGGTTGAAGATTTTGAATGATGACGAAAAGGTTATTGACGATTTAATGGAAGTTTTGAGCGATTTGCATTCATCGCAGAAAATTGAAGTAATATTTTGTTATACAAAATTAATATGCATTTTTTTAAATGAAAATTTCAATTAAGGGTTTTGATTGGTTTACTGCTACCGTTTTTCTATTATTGTGTGGGAATTCCACCAAGACATATGTTTTTATGAAACACGTCTCCGCTCTTGGAATTGACTTGTGGTTAGTTGGTTCCAAGTTAAATAATCCTGAATCTTGGATTTCATTCTGTCACAGTGTGGAAATTGTAATGGACAAGGAACTGCCTCTAGTCACCAATGCCTTAAAAGTATTTTTGAAATATTATATTTTAATGTAATTAATATTTAAATACAAATTGAATCCAGTGGTCGGGATTATCTATTGGCCAAGTTTGTCAGTTGTGGGTTGGACAGTGCTTTTGGAACATATTGAATTGGGAAGAAATATGTCAGTACATAGGGTTATGCCTACTTTTTGGGCAAGATTTCCAGGTGTACTGCATGGTGGCCATTTTTAAATACTCCCAAAAACAAATTTTGGAACACTCGCAAAGGGAAGATCTTTCAATATTTTTAAAAGTAAGAAGTTAATTAAATTAATTTAAGAACTTTTTTTTAAAAGAAATCATTTTTTCTTCCCTCGTTAGGAAACTAGACTTAATGGATTTCAGTTTAAAAATTATCTATT
Source organism: Polydesmus complanatus (assembly GCA_034692225.1). Taxonomy (NCBI): domain Eukaryota; kingdom Metazoa; phylum Arthropoda; class Diplopoda; order Polydesmida; family Polydesmidae; genus Polydesmus; species Polydesmus complanatus. Next base: position 34,940 of record JAQGAZ010000662.1, read on the forward strand.
TTTTATGGATTATTTAGAATCTAAATACAAAGATTTATTGCATTCAACTATGGATACTGGCAATTTATGTTCTCTATTCACAACATGAAAATCAATAAAATGATAGCAACTACAGTACATGTATAAAGTATTTTTTTAAATGAGTTTTTATTTACAAATATGTTATAAATGAACAAAAAAAGTAATTTAGCTTTTAACAGAGAGAAAGAGAGGGAAAAAAAGTTTACAAAAAATGAAATACTGTTATGGGAAGTTTGTTTTCTAGTTACTGTTAACTTTCAGTTAAGAGTGTGGTGCATGTCATTAACTGAATCCTCTTCAGAACTTGCTGCAAATGCTGAGAAGCTCAAACTGGATGCCGTTCCACTGCGCGATCGCACTTGAAACTGAAACTTCTATCATTACAGACTTTTTTGTCAAGCTCAAACTATTTGAGCGCTTCTCCGACTTCTGTAACCCACTTTATTTATTTTATTAGCTAATTATTATGGGTTTTAAATTATATTTATCTTGCAAAATTTTCGTCGTATTTTCATGAGCACTAAAAAAAAAGAATACTTAATATTTATTGATTAAAAATAAGCAATTAGTTATTCTTACCATCCATCTCTAATAATTTTATAGTGACCCACAATTGACAAATCTACTACTGTAGATCCGAAACGAGATTCTTCGGATTCTCCCAGTACTCCTCCATCTACTACTAATCTTACAAGAGGCCATAAATCTTTAAATTCCTATAAAATAAAAGTACTTTTTAAAACATTTATTAAAATTTTAAAATAAATAATTTAACTTTACATTAATTGTTATGGCGCTATTAGCGTTGCTGTAATTGGCACTTGTTAATGCGATTGGTTGACCAACATCTCGAGCAACTTTGCGGATAAAGCTATTATTTGGTATCCGAACTCCTACTAAATTTGTATCTGGGTTGAAGTTAGGATTAAGTTGTGGAGTGCGTTCAAATACGAGGGTAACTGGTCCTGGTAATAGGTCGTCCAGTAGAGATTTTGGTACCGTCACTACTGCCCATCTACACATCACCAATCAAAGAGAAAATTAATCAATATTGTCAATTAGTTCAAAATGGAAAAATGATGAATTTGTAAATGAAAATGTGGGTAAGAAAGATTGCCCTACCCAATCCGACAGGATTAAAGTGCAGTCTGTGCAACAAATAAGCACCATTTACATATGTCCACAGTTATGCATGTGGGCTCCTGTTTTCAAAATGAGACCGGATTTAAAATTTACCGAATCGCATCCCAGATCCCATCACTAGCACACTCAATATCAATTATTCAATTTAGCAAATCGAAGAGTTTTATAAGAGCAGCACAAGAAATTTTATATATATACTTTAAAATACAATACATGTATTACGTAAACCATTGCTACTGCGAACTCGGACATTACGTTTCGTTATAACGTAAAAACTCTCGCCGTGATTTTTTTGGTTATAGCGAACTCCCAATGTTGATTTACCGGCAAAACTTAGGAAAATTAAAATGATTAATTTACGGAAAATATTTTTAAAAAAAATTTAATTACGACGAATTCATATTTTATGTCTCGTCCGTTATAACGAAGGTTTGCCGTATTGCCTTGCAATTTTTCTATTCGTAAACTACTGAAGTGAAAATATTAATTCTTGCAAATTATAAAACTCTTCAATAAATATCAAAGCAATAAAAATAAAAAGCAAAATAAAAATGATGCATGCAATTTTCAAAGCAAAACCTTAAACTAAAATTACTTCGGAATGTCTTCAATTTCTCCCACACAAATAGCTAAAGGTTTAGCCACATCTCTTCTCTTGGCATGATAAATACTACGAACCGACCAGTTGTCTTGAGCTAAACCGGCTAATCCATAAATCGTATCAGTCGGAACAGCAACGATGTGACTCTTCAGCAGCAAATCAACTACGCTTTTAGCAATATGATCATTAGCTAAATTAAAAAAATTATTTTATTAATTTTTTCATAACTTAAAAACTCTTAAATATAATAATAAGCTGATAAAGGTGAATACAATTTTAATACTTTTTAAAATATGCTTTAAATTTTAAAACCTTAAACTACCAGTACATAGGAAATAGTATAAGAAATTTTAAAAAAAATTAATTCAAAATAATCTTAGATAAAAATGACAAAGTAAAAGTAAATAAAAGGATTAACATCACAATTAAATCAAAATTAAAAAAGACAACTTTTAACACAGAACCCAAAAAGAAGTTAAAGGTTGTCCACTACCAATCTACGATTAAAAACAAGACATTTAACTTTAAAAAATTCTAAAAGTCATGCCAATAATAAAACCCCCACACAATTATTATTTTAACAAAAAAACCACTATTTTATATGAGCTTTTAAAAAATAGCGCCAGATTTAATTGTAAAATTAACACCGACGTTATTTTAACACAATCTGATCCCCTTCACAAGCCAAAAAAAAAATCCGATATTTAACGTAATATATTTACCTTAATAAATCTTAAAAATTAACTTAATTTTTATAAAAATAACTAAAGAAAATAATTTTTTACAGGCAGCAAACTGCATGCTGCAAATAGGGATCAATTCGTGTTCGCTTATTTTTGTTAAAATAACAACAGTAATTTTAACATAAATAATTTTAGCTCGACAATACTGTTTCAACACGTGGGATTATATATTTCTAATCTACAGGTTCATTACGAGTATATAAACAATACAAGTATTTTTATTGTCACACTCTAAATCAGCTTTAGTTTAGAACTGTGGTTCTTATTTTCATTTTTACCGGTGGTTAAACCATTTAATGCGAGCTTTACGATCCGCGTGTTCATCTCGTTTTGTATACGCTTTATTCGTCGCTTACGATTGTTGTAACTTACGGCTACGCAGGATATAACAGCAGTCATTCTTAAATAGAAAATAAATTGAAAACACGTAAATTAATAATTATGAGCTCTGTTGGCCAGTGTTTCAATAAAATACATACCAGCCGACATCTCTCTCCCTTTATATACTGCACTCAATGCACTAGCCATGCCCTCCTTTTCCTCGATGATGTGGGTGACGAAGCATCACTGATGACGTCAGTAGAATATTCTCGCTCAGCAATTCTCTACAATGAACATTCGCGAAATTCAGAATAATTAAACCTGTTAGAACCGAAATTCTTTCGAAAAATCAATACCTTATGTGCTCGGCCACACGTTTTCCAATTCATGGACAAGTTTTTACGCGAAATTTTGAGTTATTTCTTAAAAATTCGGCATTACAGCTGACATGGTAGTCAATGGCCATTGACGTCACACAACATCCCGAATGCCCTCACGATAAGGAAATTGAGGGGGGAAATTGCAATTATCATTACATATGAGTAAACAAAAAATTAACAAATTTTCTGCTAATTTTGTTTATATTTAACTAAAATTGTTTGGGTAATTTATGCAATAATACAATCCAGTAATTATATTTATATATAATCATTATGTACTTGCTGTTAGGCTATAATAATTATTAATTATGTGCAGCTACTTAGGTATATTGCATTTTTTTTTTTAATAAATAAAGCAAACAGTTAAGAAAAGTTTGTATATGAATTGCAAATTGTATTTGAATATTAAAAATGAATAAAACGATAAATGTGAACAATTTTTAGCATGGTTCAAGCGCACGTTCGAATAATAAACAAATACATGTAGTATGTAGGCTATTTCGCTCATTAGGCTTGGCGAGTAGCTGGGGCGAGGATTATCCCTTAATTCCGGTTTACTTTGACGAGATTGTCAAGTTTCTAAAAATAAATTTAACCTGCAGGGAATAATAATACTGTATTAGAGAATGGGTATGCATTTTAGAATAGCAGACATGACGTCAATTGCGGAATGGTCAGTTATTTTCCATTGCACTTTTTTCAACCCCTTGGACCTGTTACTTTCTTAAAACTATTTTTTTTAAAAAATAAAAACAAGAGAATTTGACAATACTGTATTTTTCTAGTAACGATTGAGTAAACTTTGATATTTATAGTACCGTAGCTATTTTTTCTTAAAATTATACTTTCGAAATTTATTTTTTTCGTAAAAAGTTGATTTTGCATGATTTGTATGTAAAGGCTGGAAATTATTATAAAACTATAAAAGTGGTTGTCAAAATTGTTTTTTTTTTTGCTGTGTTATTATTTTTGTGAACGATAATTAATTACAACGTGAAAAAATACGCAGCGCGTTTGTTTTTTTATTTGAGTTCATACAACGCTCTTTGATCTTTATAATAAAGTTTTATATATAATCAAGTCAATAACACAGCAATTTAAGTTGGCATGTAGCGACATATTTTTTTTTTACATGTAATACTATATTTTTTACGATACTGCTGCCAGCAAGTTAAGAATATATACTGTATTTTCCCTGTTAATTGTCAATAGTTTTATTAAAAACATTCACGCAAGGAAATTTTAATAATCATTACCCGTACTGTATTTTATTAAATTAAGCAAAAAATTTAATTATTTAAATTTATTTTGCTAAACAAGTTAATGCGGGGGGGGGGGGGGGGGGGTTTGAATTTTGAGGTTTTTATTTATAATGTCAAAATTATTTCTTTAGCGTATTAAAATGGGGAGAGTAAAAAGAGAAGAGTAACCAATTGCACCGCTATTATAACTTTCTAATCTGGGACCGGGCGAAAAAAACGTTTCTCCCCGGGCAAAGTCTAAATATGGCGCCCCCATAAAGAAAATAAATTAAAAAATTTTTAAAGAAAATTAACTCATTTTCATCTTGCGCTCTTGGCCGCCCCTTGGAAACCTGCTATTTCGCATGGCCCTGGTCTAGCCTCTAATCTCTTCATCCTCCTATCAAATTTGGTTTCAGTAATTTGATCTATTCAATGTTATTTCTAGCCAGCTACTATAGGCTATAATAATAATAATAATAGTGTAATACTCATCAAGACAATACGAAAGGAAATCTATTATCATTCTATTTATTATAGAATAAATTAATACAAAATCATTTTAATGATAGTTTGTATACATCATGTTTGGAACTTTTGTGTTAACGTTTTTTTCAATTTTGATTGCAATTTGTATAAAATTTAAATATTTGAAATCTCGACGGGAAAAATTACTATTAAAAATTCCAGGTCCTCCTTACAATTTCATTTGGGGAAATTCGGAAGACTTCAATGTTGAAAGAGAAGGTAAAAATTAATTTAAAAGTCTACTTTTAATTTTCAAGCTCTCAACAACTTTAGATGTATTTGATAAATTCATGGATTTGACTAAGCAATTTCCTGGTTGTCAATTAGTCAGGCTCTGGTTTGGAAATATACCTTATATTTTAGTTCATGGAGCAAATGCCGCTGAAGTAATCATTCAAGTTTCGGTTTCGCTTTTCATTCATCGGATTAATTTTTAATTTTTAAATATTTAGGAGATATTAAGCAGCAATAAAATGCTCAATAAAGGAGACTATGATTTATTTAAGCCGTGGTTAGGTGATGGTATTCTATTGACGTAATAATTTTTTTAAAAATATAATTATATACAGTATACCGGTAATTATTGTTTTTCTAATTTTCATTTTCAAATGACTATTTTTAAGCACCGGTCAAAAATGGAAATCTCGTCGAAAGCTTTTGACACCTGCGTTTCATTTTGGGATCTTAGAGAAATTTCTCGTAACTATGAATGAGCAAGCAGTTATATTAACCAAATTGTTAAAAACGGAGCAATTGAACGATTCGTTTAACATTTATCCTTACTTAACAAGATGCACACTGGACATTATATGTGGTAAATAACTACTAAGAATGCTAATTGCCTAATGTATAAATTAAAAATTTCTATTTTTAGAAACTGCTATGGGAAAGACAATTCACGCGCAAACTTTCAAAAATTTAGAATTTATCGAAGCCATTAAAGGGTCATTAATTTTAAAAATTGATATAACATAAATTAAAATTATTAAAGTAAATATTTTTTTTAAAGATTGAGCGAAATAGCCACCTATCGAAGTTATCGACCGTGGCTCAGTTATGATTTTATTTTTAATTTAACTACAAAAGGTCAGCAATGGAAACAACATTTAACAACGGCGCACAATTTTACAAGAAAAGTAAGCTACGTTTTCTCTAAATTGTCCAGGATAAAAAAAAAATTTAATGTTTTAAACTACCTATATAATATGGACTAATAATTTTCAAAGTTCTTGTTTTATATCAATATTTAATATTTCTTTAAATAAGATAATTCAAGAACGACGAAAAGAACATCTCGAGGAAATGAAACAATCACCAGCCAATGAAAAATTAGAATTTGAAGATACTTATGGGAAGAAACGCAAAATTGCCTTTTTAGATTTACTGCTGCAATGCCAAGATGATAATCGAATAGACGAGCAAGGAATTCGGGAAGAAGTGGATACATTTATGTTTGCAGTTAAGTTTCATAAAAAAATTTCAAAAAAAAAAAAATAATAATAATAAATAAACTTTAGGGACATGATACTACTTCTGCCGGAATGGCGTGGTTTTTATATAACATTGGAAGGTTTTCAGATGTTCAAGATAAAATACAAGAAGAATTAGATGCAGTATTAGGTAAAATTACGCATGCTAATCTTCAATAATGTGTATATAAAATTAATGCTATGAATATAATAGGGCCAGAAGAAGTGGATTCTATCTCCAGTTCACAATTAAAAGAAATGAATTATTTGGAGTGTTCTCTTAAGGTTTGAATTACTTGAACTGATATTACCTGTCCAAAATTCTGAAGTTAGCTTTTATACGGTACATATAATTGCAGGAATCTATGAGATTATTTCCTCCAGCCCCGTTTTACGCACGAGAAGTGACCGAAGAAACAAATCTGAGTACGGTACCTTATATAAAATATTTGGTCAAAAGATTATTTTCTAATTATCTTTTACCATAGTGGGTTATTTACTTCCGGTTGGGACAATTGTAATGATCTCCGCCAAAGCTATTCACACTAACCCGGAGCATTTTCCCGAGCCCATGACTTTTGACCCAGATCGATTTTTACCAGAAAATAGTCGCACTCGTCACCCTTACGCTTACGTACCTTTCTCAGCTGGTCCAAGAAACTGCATAGGTATTGTCATTATTAAATAAACTTTAAAAATTCTTGTAGGCTAAAAATAATTTTCATAGGACAAAAATTCGCGCTAATTGAAGAAAAAGTGCTAGCAGCACATATTTTGCACCGATTTAAAGTTACTTCCATATATCAAGATGAAAGAGGGTGTAAAGGGTACGCGGAAGTGATATTGAAACCAGTAAATGGTCCGTATCTCAAGTTAGAAAGCAGAACGTGATTTTACGATACATGTATTAGCAATTTAATCTTATTGTATTGCTGCTGTCAACAATTTATTAACTAAATATTAGTTTTTACATTAATCTTTATAATTATACCTAATGTTTCTCAATGCAAATAAATTTTAAGTAGAATTGAATAATATTTATGAACCTCTAGTAGTATACAAATCTTTATCGTCCGGGTTACTCTGTCCATAATCTTTTTCAATTGTCTTAACGGAAGGTACGGGAACATCTTCCACTGTCTTATTAATCTAATATTTCAAACGTTTCATAATATACGAAAACCATAAAAATGCACATCACTAACTTGCTCCCCGATGTTATCGATAGTTGACTCAGTTTCCACCTTCTTTGCTACTTTAGGTTTTTCTTCTTTCTTGTTGCTCAATTCACCTGTCAAATAATTTAATTTAGAAAAAATTATAAAGAATATTCAGAAATGTTACTTACTTTTCAACCGATTATAGCCGATAATTCCATAATATTTAGCAATGGTAAGACTGCTTTTAGCAATTCCTTGATATTCATCTGGATAACACACACAGAAGGTAGCACCAAGCCCAAGGAAACCGTATAAATACCTTTTAAAAGATGTCCCTTTGGATTTTCAAATGGTATATAAATTTATTTGCTTAATAAAATTCTAAAATAATCTTAATTTAATACCTCGAATTCCTAACAAAAAACCAAGAAAGCCACCAGCCGTCATTGCTCCTATGCGTGGTAAAATATTTTGTTCTTCTCTTAAATAATAAATAGTGCCTAAAAAGCATTTACAGTATTAAAAAATGCATTCCAATCAAAAATCGTCTTTAAACCTATGGTATGAGCTTTTCCAGTAGCAATAAAATTAGCAGCTTTAGCATTGTAGTCAGAGAGCGAATCCCCAACGTCTGCAAATAACAATCTCGTAGTTCTTACATGTTTTTCTAAAACATTAGGTTCAGTTTGTTTCTTCGTTGTACAAACTTTATGCAATGAATTATAATCATATATAGGCAACTGCAACAAGAAGTGCAATTATTTTTATAGAAAATAAAAGTTATCATACGATTTGTATTAACGTACTTCACTTGGTCTAGCCAATTTAGAACCAGATTTGCCTTTACATTCTGAGCAGGATGTTTTCGTAGAACCAGAAGCGGTTGCACTTACCGCAACCGAGCACAGCATTGTCGTCTGTGAATTAATTTAAATTTATTTTCATTTCATTTTTATTAACTTATTTATTTGACGATATTACCTGTACTTCGATTCCCCTTTACAGAAGTCCACTAGAACACTACCGGTAGTCTTCTACTCAGTGATTTACCAAAGGATTTACCTTGGTGATTTACGACAGAGATTTTAAAAAAAGATTTACAACGCCCAAATCATTGGATCGCAAATCCCTAATTTTAGCAAATCTGCGTACGACGATCTACCAATAAAACCTACCAACATACTGTACAGTACTACAGTATTAAACTTTAAAACTTGCGTTGATTTTTTTTTATGCAACAATTATTTTTTATGGTGTACAGTACCGGTATTTCATGTTTTCACGGAACCGTCGGAACGCAATGTCATAGCGGCGGACCCCGGATTGAGAACTTCAGCTCTACGCTAATGCGTGGCCATCACAAGGGATGACTGAGAAGGAACGGGTGAAGACTTGGAACTATCGGGGGCTTGGCTCCCCGCCCATACAACTAAGACAAAATCAACTATGGGACAGTGGCGTCGCCAGGGTAGGTACATGCATGGCGTCGGAGACAAAAAATAATCTTTGTGCCTCCTTTCTCCTCCCCCACCCTTTAAAAGAAGCAATGAAGTTAGTGTATGTACCGTAGGCTAATAAATATACGCCGAAATAATACCGTATGTCTCAATTTTGGCGCTTATTTTCGGTGACGCCAGCGTAGCAGCACTGTCTTTCTGCGCATTTTTTGAAAAATCCTTGGATGAAAGATTACCCTCCTCTTCATACGATAACTTTTGTTTCGCTTGACGAAAATAAATCAAACTTGTCTGGGCTGAGGGGGAGACAGCCTCGATCATCCCCCTCTCTAAAAAAAAGTAAATATTAAATTTGTACATTATTTATTCAGATGCGAGAGCCGTGCGCGATAGCGGCAAGTGCGTCGCATTAGCGATAGAGGGCAATGCTACGCTAGCAAGACGCTAGCCTTGCCACTGCCACTGCTACATGTATCAAGCTTTTTGAGGAGAAATTGTCAGTACCGACAGTGGTACCGGTACTTACGTAGACTACAGTATGTGGCTAATGATTGTTGATGAGTACAATCATGTAATTATATTATTATTATTATAAATCCACCAAATGGATCTTATGCCTCATCACTAGTTCTTCTTTAACTACGGTACCAGTGTTTTGAGTTTAAAAAATGATGGTAGAAAGCGTTTGTAGTTCATCTTTCTCTCCCCCTTCTTCTTCTTCTTATTTTTTTTTTTTTGTGTGTGGTTTGAATAATATTGATCGAGTGAAATTTTGATAATCTAGGGAGTGTTTTTAAAGGTTTATTAAGTGTTTCCGAAAGCTCAAAGAGTGTTTTTGGCCCATATGCCTCCCAATAATTTGTTTTGTTAATTTGGCAGAATTTTGGGGTCAGCTTAAAGACCAAATTAATAAAATTATAGTAAAGTGGCGTAAATAATAATTTAAAAGAAAAATACAATGGGCACAACAACCCTTTTCCTCATAAAATAATAAGCTACTTTTGCTTACTTTAATAATAGCTTTATAGTAATTTATAATACTTAATTCATTGTACAAGAAGTCTTCGAGAGTCGCAGTCTAGCAGGCCTGTTTTGAATAATATTATACATTATTATCAATAGAAATTCACATAAAATGTAACAGCCAAAAAAAAAAAAAATCATAGCGTAAACCTAACATGTGTAAATAATATTAATGCGAGCAATGCATACCTCACGGATGGAATCTCCAATTCCCTCAACTAAAAGTTTAAAACAAAAATCATTTAATTTTAAAATATTACATGATATAAAAACAATAAAAACAAAATAGTTTTTTTTTAAATAAAGTTTAAGTGCACAAAGGTTTTTTGAAAAGTTCCCCCTTATACGCAGCTTTTCCGCACTACACTAAAGTTTATTTTTTTACTCGTACTAGCGTTTCACTTCCATCAGTAAACTTTATTTTTGAAACTAAAGTAATAAATATTGAACAGATGACAGACTTTTACCAATTTGAGTCTTGATCTGTGATATTTTGCATTATTATAATTATTTACTTGGTTGCTACCAAGTTTTAAATCCTGATTAAATTTAAATAAATGACGAAATTTTCAGCAAAAAAAAAAAAAGTTTTTTTATGAGGTTAAAGGTAAAATGTTATTTACTTATATTTAGTTAAATAGTGTATAACTAAATTTGGTAACGTCATAATAAAAACAAGTCTTCGATATTTTGAAATGTTTAGCTTAAACAATAGTAATACATGTAGATAGCAACACGATACGAGCAACATTTACAAACATAAATTAATTATGCTGATCTCTCCAAATATTTCATACATACCGGTAGTTCAGTAGTAGCCTAATTTATTTTATGTTAATGTACGTGTATATTATAACTTCAACGCTAACATTATGGTATTTCAAGCCGAAACCGGTTTACATTTTTTGGATACGATAATTAACAACTTTGTTTGAAGAGCAGGCATTTTCAGCAGAATCTAAATTATAAAAATTAATAAATCACGCCGAAAATTATTGTTAATCTTATAAACACGTTTTTTTTAAAAATTTTTAATATGAACGTGTGCATAATTAAGAACCTTGTGTTTATTTGCAAAATTTTACGCTTTGCTTAAAATATCTAAGCACTTTACGATTTTTATTTTATTCAAGTAATCAAAATTCGAATATTTTATTTTAATTAGGAGTGAGAAATAATCACGGATTATCATGGTAAAAATATGTTTTTTCAAAAATTAATCCGTTCTTTCACTTTTTATACTAGTCTTGGTTAATCATCATTTTAACAAGCTTAAATTTTAATTTTTAAACATTTTTTGCCAGTATTTTTTTATTTTTTATGCGCGTTTTTGATTGCATAGTTTTATTATCTAAAACGTGGGGGAATACATGAACATGAATGAGAGCGGTTGATAGAAGATTTATAGCGCTTGATACACTTCCCTCGGTTTCACCACTTTCATTCATTTCCAGTGCAAAATACACGAGCATACGTCAACGGACACATTCTGTCGCTTGTAGGTTTACCGCGAGCACCTGTCTTATAGGGCTAGCAAAAATGAGTAAATCATTCAAACGCAAGTTTAGAACAAAACTTTTACGCCGTGAAAAAAGTATCGTAATTTTAACGTTTTTATATTTTCTTATGTGACGGTTACAAAAGGGTTTTAAAAGTAAAGATGGATAACGTTACGGATAATACCTCAATTGTTGAAATTTATGAGGTACCGATAACTCTTATAATTCTCCTATCCATTCTTTACGGTTCCATTTCGTTAGTGGCGATAATCAGCAATATGTTTGTTATTTGGATTATTTTAACCACCAGGCGAATGTTTTCTACGACCAACTGTTACATCGCCAATTTGGCTTGCGCCGATATCATAATCGCCGTTTTTTCTATTCCGTTTCAGTTTCAAGCGGCGTTACTTCAGAGTTGGCACTTGCCCGAATTCATGTGCGCATTTTGCCCCTTTGTGGCAGTACTCTCGGTCAACGTAAGTATATTTACGCTTTCGGCTATCGCTGTTGACCGGTATAACGCGATCCTTAGGCCTTTAAAACTTCGCTCAACTAAGTGTAAAGTGAGAGTGGTAGTGGTGGTAATTTGGATTATCGGGGCGTTGTGTGGAGCTCCTTACGCGGTAGCCGTGCAAGTCACGTACAAGACCGACGAGAACACCGGACTAACCAAGCCATTTTGCGATCAGAAGGTGTTCGGACCGTCCATATGGAATATTTACAGCTATCTTTTAGTTATTTTTCAATATTTTATGCCTCTATCGATTATCGCATATACTTATTTGAAACTTTGCTGCGTTCTGTGGGGAGCGCAAGTACCCGGAAACGCTCAGAGTCTAAGAGATGCAACTGTTCTGAAAAATAAGAAAAAAGTAAATAAGATTTTTTTTCTTTCTTTCATATTTGAATAAAATTTTACATTAAATTTTAATCTTGCTCTTGTTGGTTTCTTGTTCAGGTTGTAAAGATGTTAATAGTTATAGTCGCGCTATTTGCTCTATGCTGGCTACCTCTTCAAGCCTATCAAGCATTGCAAGCTTTTTTCCCATCTGTAAATAGGTAAGCACTCTAAGTAAATGCATTTTTAATTGTGTTAATACCAAACGGAATACTGTGTGTATCTAAATAAATAGAATATTATATTCAGTAGTTCAGTTTAAATATTTGCCAGTTGGATAACCTAAATAATTCTTATCAGTAAAATACAAATAGCCAAATTAACTACGTTTTGCAGAAAAAATCAAATTTATTATGAAAGTATTGTGGGGTAGAAAACTAAAATGCTGTGAAAATTCAAGTATTATAGCAAGATGCGGTATAATTTTAATAAACTGAGTTCGCTAGGATTCCTTTAGATTATCAAAAACTTATTACAATAACCATAAAATAAGATACATGTATTTAGGTTACTACAAAACCTATTATTTATAGCCCAAGCGTTGCTGAAACGCATTTATGTCTAATTTTTGTAGATAAACAAAGAAACATACAAAAAAAAAAAAAGAAAGAAAATGGGAAAACAATGCTGATGCACCGTAGTATTAACGGCTCAATTGTTAGAAACTCGATTTATCATATAAAAAGTTAATTATATAGGTTTAAACGAAAAAATATTAAATGGGAAGACAGTAAGTACGTCTTAAGAGACTTTAAGAGAGTAATTAAATTACTACTTATTAAGTTTTTATTTTTAGCTTGTGGCATTTTTTAAAAAAACAAATTTACTGTCGAACAACCAAAACAGTATTAGTACAAAACTAAGATTTACAAATGCTTGTTATAATTTTACTTTCGCGGCTTAAGTAAAATAAAAAGAGGTTTTTTTTAACCTTAATTAATACTTTCCGTACATTATTCTAAATAAGTAATTATTAATAATAAAAAAAATTTAAAGCGATAATTAGGTCTAAAATAAATAAATTTTGTGAGTAATAATAAATGTAGATTATGTAGTAGTTATTATTTTAACTTTTATAAAAATTTTTAAATACATGTAGTTTAAATAGTGTGTCTCGTATTAATAAATTATAAAATTATTTGAGTCTTTTAAAGAAATGACATTTAAAAGAAGAAAAAAAATAGAGCAGAATAATTCATTATTGAGTAAAGAACTACTTTCATTTCAAAACTTGATAAATAAGAAGATCCATATTTTTTGGTGACACGATAGTTTACCACTTAATAAATTTAAAAATGTAAAATAATGATGAGTAGGCTTACTGTCAATCAAATTGATATTTTTTGGCAAAATCGCGAGCCTTTCAATGGATTATTTCAATTGTTGCATTGCAAAAATAGCAAAATTAAGTGCTTCAATAGTTTATTCTTTAAACAAAAGTTCAGATTTACATTGTGAATATTTTATGAGATGAAGGCGAAAACAAAGACAAATTTACTGCCAGGCTGGCAGTTTGTTAATGAGAAAATCTGGAAATACAACTGGCAGACATTTGCTCTAAGCACACATTTAAAAAAGTTCAAAAGTGCTCTAAAAAGCGCAAATTAACTGAAATGGTTTTAGCCATTAACCAAATTTTTAGCTTACCAAACAATCGTTAACACTTGCAGTGATGTACCGAGGGAGCAAATAACTTTTGCTTCCGCTTTTTCTTTTCCTCATTTATTTTGTTAATTAGGTCATTTCGATTAAGATGGTTTGGGAATGGTAATAATTTTAGCATTTCTTTCTACACAATAATGAGACTTTTAACCATTTTTCTCAATTTTATCCTTCGCTGCGCCACTGACAGATAATCAAACCAATTATTAGTCTGATTACCCACTATAATCGGTTCTTTTAAAATACTCTAAGACCATCGCTTGGTTCTCTTAACCATCGCATGCTTACATCGATTAGAGATTTAACATCAAATTTAAGTGGCTTTAATATCTTTTTTTTTTTTTCAAATAATAATAAAGAAAAAGTTCAATTTTGAAATCTGGTACATTATCTTTAAGGCTAATTTTAGTATAGAATTTTTACTTCCATGAAAGAGTAAACCACATTGGCATATCTGATTCTCTTATCTCGTGAAAGCTAATGTTACATACTGAAGAGGAATATCAGAACTCGTAATTTATTCAATATAAAGAGGTTGGCAGCTATTAATTTATTATCGTAATTTATTAAACAAGCCCATTTAATAATTTTGGGCAAAATTTGGTTATAGACTTTTTTAAAGATAAATAAATTTACCTGGCCAAAAATTAAAATTTTTACCAACTGGTTCTTTATCCTGACTCTTGAGGCAGTGCTATATTGATTGATATGCTTTTAAACTTTTTTTAATGGCATTTTATGTCTTTTTTTTTTATAGGTATAAATATATCAACATTATTTGGTTTTGTTGTCACTGGCTGGCCATGAGTAACTCTTGTTGCAATCCATTTATTTATGGGATATACAATGTGCGTAAATTATTATTAGTATTTTTTGTCATAATCTCTCAGAGTTATTTTAGAACATTTAATTTACGGTTTTTAGGAAAGATTTAAAAGGGAATTGCGGTTTCGAATTAATCGGTGTTGTTGCCAGCTGAACGAAAATCGGGTTGATGTCACTTCCCTCAAATTGAGCTCTCGAATTATATTGCGAAGAGCGAAACCAGTCACTTGTCATACTGAGAACAACTAAGGGGTCAAATTGTATTTTGTTATGTAGCTGTCACATATCTCAGGCTTAATGTACTTTAAAATAGAAAATAAATAAGTTTATTGTAAATAAGCTCAAATGTCTTTTTGAATAACAATCTGATGATTCAAACAAATACACATAGAAAAAACGGATTTATGTTGAACTGTTAGTATCGGCCTATAGTTCTTCAAACTAGTGATGCAGAAGGCTTTTGCAAAAGATGGAATGGTTGAAAACATTAGACTATTTTTGTCCTCCCCCA